>JAOWBN010015911.1:0-10809 GCA_028565015.1 Pinguicula moranensis
CGGTGGAGACAGAATCAAATATTAGGGGGTGGGGGGTGGGGTGATGACTCAATGTTTTTCCTACATTGATACACAAATATAAAATTTGTAATATACATGTGAAAATAATATTTTTAAAAACATACGGGCTAGCTAGACATGCGGGTTGATGGACTGGATTTTTCATTCCGTACCATCCATTTTACAAAAAGTGGTTGGGCCCAAGCATTCCCGTTTAGGGTTTAGGGTTCGTCGGATCCACCCTTTTTTTTTTATTTTATTTAATAAAAAATGGGTAATGTAAGCTAAACCCATGAACTTAAGAATTGAGCATGTTTCCTGCACGCCAAGAAATTAGTGGACCAAGCTCGCCCAATTTCAAAAAAAATGTTCGTCGATGTCCATTTAAAGATGAACGGGCCAGACTCATACGGTCCGGTCCCATTTTAATTAGCCTGTTTAGCTATCACTAGTTGATGGGGTAAAAAAATAAGTATAAAAATTTGCATATAAGTTTACATATAATAATTTTTTATTATATATATATTTTTTAAAAAATAAAACATTGAAGATTGGGTACGATTTTATTCATAAATGCAAGGTTAGTAACATATCATTACTGCTTTGTCGTCATTCCTTAGTTGTACTAGGTTTCCTTGAACTGTTACCTACCCTATGTACTTTTGTTCGTTGAGAGGACAATCAATTCATTCATCCAACCTATATAATCAACAAATCAGGCGCCTGCAAACCTAATAAATGATGCATACCCTAATCCCTATTTCAATTTATGAGATTGAAATGAAATAAAGTATTGCATACCCTACCCTACTTCTTCAAAATCACAAGTCATTAATAAAAAAAACGAGGACTGGCTAAACGAGTTTCGAAATGTGGGAATTCTCAAAATTCGTTCCGTTTCGTTACCTGAATTCATGAACCTTGTGGAAATTCAAGTATGCTGGACAAGAACGAGTCCAAATTTCGGATATGGCCATTGCCCTAACCGAATTTCCTAATTCTATGTTATAAGTATGTAAGAAGTATTTTACCTTTGTGTAGAATAGTAGCATGGTGATGAATTTGAGTGAAACATAGAATATCCTGAGTAGAATAAACCAGCTTGTGGCCCATGATCGCAATATTTGCTCTCTTTTGTGATCTGGAAGCTTTGCAAATCTCTGGACAAATGGAAATTTTGGAGAAGCAATTTGTCCCACATAGGAGTAAAGTTCCAATGGTTGTGGACAGCAGGCGGATTGCAAGTCGGGCTAATCCGGTCCTCGGATGCCGGAGTTTGACATTTACATACTCAGCAACCTGAAAAATAAATAGGAATCACAAGACAATAATAATAAAAAGGGCAGGTGTGACATCGCGAGTTGTCCCAGTGGTTAGACACCAAACCATCCTGGCATGCCAAGAGGTCGGGTGCTCGAAACTCATTGGGCTCCAACTCTGCGTTGTCACCACTGGAATTAATCGGGTCGACCCCAGCGGTAGACTCTGTCCGAATACCTAATTAGGTTCCGAATTCGGTTAACTTACCCAAAAAAAATAAAAAGGACAAGTGTAAGGGCCTAGGCTATTTTGTACCTACTAAAATTAATTTTATTTATTTATTTTTAGATTATTTTAAAATTTTACCTTGGCTTCTCCATCTCATTTTTTCAGTTGAACTCTCATGATGTCTATTTTGTACCACTATTTTTTCAGATTGTTTTTCTTATTCTTCTTTTTTAGATTATTTTAAAAATAGTATTTCAAAACTCTATTTCTAATTTTACATTTTTTAGTCAAAACTCATTTTTTCAAAAGTAAGTAGGAGGTTACTTTTTTTTTCTACTTCTATTTTTAATAGCAATTTTGTAAATAAATTAAAGTTATCTTATGAAATTCAACTACAAACATTATTTAATCATCTTATAAAATTTGATTACAAATACTATTTTAATAATTTTTTCATTTTTTTTTTATAAGTTTACCAAATACTTTTTTAGGGTAAGTAGTTTACCAAACACTCAAATACTACAAAATTAAAAGGAGAATGAGAATCAAATTGAAAAAATTAACTATAGTTACAAAATATGCCCTTAGTATGTATGAGACTATTTTTTTATATTTCTAACTTTGGTAAATAAGTGCAAATACTATTTATATTTTTTTTTTATTTTTTATTTTATAATTTTTTCAAACAATCAAAAGAAAAAGAGAAGAAAAAAGAAAAATATATATAGATGCATAGATAAATTATTACCCGTAGGGGAAATTTTACTCTTATGTTGAGGGTCTGCAAAAACTTAGTAATTATTTTTAAAAAATAATAAGGAAAATATAAATTAGTGCCCGGATTCTTTTTTTGTTAGGTGGGGTATCTGAACCCGATCCGCATCTCGGAACTGTAGAGTGTTACCAGAATGGGCATAAGCCCGACTAATCCCCAGGAGGGCCTGGCTCGGCCTTACCGTACCCCCTTAGTAACTAGGGTCGAAACTCGAGTAGGCCTAGCCCTGAAATATCCTCCCGTATGGTTTGATCTTTATATCTCTTGGTAAAGAAGGAAGCAGAGTCACCGCTAGGACAACATGTCACGGATAGTGTGTGTGCCCGGATTCTATACTCGAGCCCGGTTTAGACTATCGTACTATAAAATAAATAAATAAATAAATAAATCTGGGTGGTGTGCGGGTCCCATCCCTAACGTACTACATTCGCATCTACCTGTTCTGGAATTCCTGCCATGGAAGCTGAAGTTCGATAGAATTCAGCAACAGCTTGATGAACTTCTTGGGTTCCAGAAGGTTCTATTGACGGCAAGAACGTGTCGCACACAGCACACCATGTCTCCATTAATCCACTTGAACCTTGCTTCTTCTGAGTCTGAGACTTACTCTTCGTCTTCCCCATCGTTTCTCCTGTGTTTTCCTTTATGTTGTTTTTCTATCTCTCTGAATGTTTGGCGAGCTTCAATGGAGAAAGCACAGTGATCTTTATAAAGTTGAAAGGACTGTTATAATTCAGTCATATTGTTTAAAATAAAAATAAAGTTGGGAGACATGAACTGAGCGTCTTCCCCATGGTCGGGTAATTTTGCGGGCTGGATGAAGTTTGAGACCCCAAGGTATGGTCCTAAGGATGTAATCCAAGGTGTTTGAACCCATGACCTCTTGACAACCCAAATAGTCGAGCACCCTATCACTGGGACAACCCGCAGGGACCACTGCGATGACAACTAGACTCAACATAGTTGGTAAGAGTTTCCTATTCCAACCATTAGATCAAAGGGTCGTTGTTGTTGGCGGGAGTTAAATCATACTAAATACAAAAATTAATGTGGATTAGGAAAGTACGCAGGAATAAAGGGGGCGGACCCCCCGAGGATTGGTTTTTAGGCCAAAGTTTTGGGATTGGACAATGGTGGATTAGGATAGTTATTGAGGCCAATTTTTTTTTTTAATACAACAACGTGCAATGTGCATAGCCACATGCATGCACAGAGTCTCGATGTGTCGGCCAAAGGACAGAGTAGCCAAATGAGACTAGAAATTCAGTCTCCTTTTCATCCTAAATATCTGAAATTCAGCAATGCTCGAAAATTTGGGTAACGAGTCAAGTTTCGGAAAATTTTCGCATACCCAAAGTCCTGCCTAAAATTGGGAATTCCGGGTAATGGCCATACCCGGATGACCGGATCTGTCCTGAAAATAAATGGGACTAGAATTATGTCCCTATTCCCATCTCGAATTTCCACAATTTTTGAGAATTTGGATAACAGGACGGATAGGGTTTCGGGTTTCCAATAAAATATGGAATGCGCAATGGGGGTGCGGCCGTGCCGGCTTACTCTTGATTTTTTTTCAAAGGAGTGCGCCGGCACTCCCAACATTGAAAGTAACAACTGCACAAATGCGTTGAGCCATTGTTAGTCGGGTTGAAAAAAATAGCAACACATTCATTTATAAAAGTTAGCCAATATGTGCACTCACACCCGAGGCTCAAGCTCAGCAAATCGGATCTGATCAAATTTGATATGGTATTAGAGCTAGGTTTGGGTGAGAATGATCTGCTTTGATGGTCCATGGGAGGTCCCCGAATATTGGCCCCGTATTGGGTTAGGCCCATTTGAAATCAGGTCTTAATAGGGTTTGTCCGGTTAAAACTTGAGGGGAATGTTAAATTTAACATATCTCACATGGATTAGAAACAAGAATATAATTCAAATTATAAGGCAATGTGGTGTTATAATCAATGACTTTGGTATTGAGACTTTTATAAAAATAACCACATTCGTTTATAAGTTGACCCATACGTGCACCCACACTCGAGAGGTCCGAGCCCAATGGCCGACTCTAATAGAGTTTTACAAGAACAACATTAAATAAATTAGGCGTAATACTATGATTTTGTTTAACTGTTATATTACCAATCAACTTATGAGGTGATTTTGTTTTATTTGACCAAATAAAGCATCAACCTTCTATAAAACGACAAAAAAAAGTTACTTCATAATTCTCATTAAAAATCAAGTTATTTTATCATTTTTCAATCATCTTATTAGTTTTCAATCAGTTTATAAACATAACCTATGCCTTAATAGTTGCACATAGCATAACACGAACCATTTTTTTTTACGAAAGTCGTCTAAAATAGTTGCACATAGCATTCCCTCTAGTTACACCTAGCTTGATATTTTGTCCTTGCAGGTAGGGCTGCTTAATCGGAAATTTCCGACGAAAATGAGCATTTTCATTTTCGTTTCGAACTCAGTTCGGAATAAAATTTCCGTTCCGAATTACCCTATTTTCGTTCGAAATAAAAAATGGAACGAAAATTTTCGAATTTTCGATTAGAAATGGAAATAAAAATTTCCATTTCCATTTTCGATTTCCGATTACTATTCATTGTGTTTTGAAGTAAAAAAACATTCCATTTCCAATTACTGTTCATTGTGTTTTGCAGTGAAAAATGTTTCATTTCCATTTTCGATTACTGTTCATTGTGTTTTGCAGTGAAAAACGTTCCATTTCCATTTTCATTTCCGATTAAATTCAAATTGAGTATGGAAATCGGAAATTTCCATTTCCGATCACCTATTTCCATTTCCGTTCCGAACTCAGTTCGGAAGAAAATTCCAGTTCCATTTCCGTTCCATTCTACCGAATAAGACTATGGAAATGGAACTCGGAAACGGAAATTTTCGGAAATGGAAATTTCCGATTTCCGAATTCCATTTAAACACCCCTAGCCAAGGCTATGGACACACCTTTATTCAATGTCCAAACGGTAAGGATATAGTGGTGGGCGTTCAAAAGAAACCTAGGATGAAGAAGAGAACCATTAGTGCAACACCACAATCAAACAAGATAACATCATTTGAGGTTGTTGGTGAGATTCAACAAGAGAAGGTGCAAGTCATTGAAGCAACACACGTTCTTGAGGTAAAAAGTATTGATGTTATACCACCATTGAGGTATGTACCACCTTTTGAAAGTTTTTGTAATATTCAATTAGAGGATGCGCAGATCATAGAAGCTTAGCACGATCTTAATGTGCAAAGCATCAATTCTGAAATTGTAATAGCTAGTGAAATGCTAGAAAAAGAAAGAAATATTGAGATGATGAGAGAAAAAGAAAGAGAGATTGAGATATTAAGAGAAAAAGAAAGAGAGATTGAAAAGATGAGAGAAAAAGAATGAGAGATTGAAAAGATGAGAGAAAAAGAAAGAGAGATTGAGAGTCCTAAAAATATGAGAGAAAAGGAGGCTTTGAGAGAAAAATTGTGTGAACAAAGTGAGTTGAGTAAAAAAAGTGAGGAAAAACAGAACGAGAGAAAAACTGAAAAGGTTATGGCCCAAAAGAGAGAGGATGAATTACTTTTAATTCCATTTGAGCCTATGATTGTATATACATACAAAGAGGCTTTGTTATCTACTAACAAACTCGTCGGTACCCCACCGAACGAAATTGTTTCTTTTGTGCAGGAATCTGAGAAGCCTTGCAACTTACTATCCATCCAAGAGAATGAGCCTATTGAGTTCGTGGTTGGAGACTTTGATCAAGACCATAGTGTGCATAGAAGCAACCACAAGGTAATCAAAGTACTTCAAATGAAAGAAGATGGATCGTTTGAGAAGAGGCAAACGCGTAAGTGCACAAAACCGTGTGCAAATCTAGGTAGGCAGCTAAGGTGAAAGGTGCATCGTCCTTAAGGTACTCTTCACATTCATCATTAGTTACCCCTATGCTTGAATGCGAATATTTTCAAGATTGCTATGCACAAGGTTTTGATTTTGGTAACGTATTAGGTGATGGAAAGATGGTGTTTTGTGATTGCTATATAGACTTCTTATACGTGCCTAATAAGTTATTGCATGCGTTTGAGTACATCCAAGATTGTTATGTTCAAGGATTTGATTTTGGAGATACACATGTATTGTTTGATAAGCTTCTTTCTAGTGAACATGCATTGCATGAATCTATTTGTTCATCATAAATTTTTATATTGAATATGCATATGAAATCTTTTGTACAAATGAATAGACATGCTTTTAAGAATGAAAATGTGTTGATTGCTCGAAATTCAGATTGTTTTGATGTGTTTTATGCATGTAAGAGAATGACAATCAAGAGGCATAATAGATTTCAGTTTCACGTGAATGAATTACATATGCCAAAGTTTTCAAAGTGTGAACTATTTTTTTGATGGATACTACGTTTCTTAGTTGTGATTATATAACAGAAAAAGTACATGAAATACAGTTCTGGACAAAGTAGAAAAGAGATTAAACTCATGGAAAAACATAAACTCTTTCAAGCGGAGGAAAATGGTACTGATTAATTCAGTTCTCAATTTCCTACCCATTGTTTATTTGTTCTTCTTCGAAGCTCCTAAATAGGTGATTCAGAGGCTTACCCAACTTCAAAGATCCTTTTTCTGGAGATCTTCCTCACAGAAAAAGAAAATGTGCTGGATTTCTTGGTCAAAGCTAGCGAAACCCAAAAAGAATGGTAGTTTGGGTATAAAAGATGCAGGTTTATTCAACAAGGCCTTATTGGGAAAATGGGGAGAATGGTTATTGATAGGCCAACAATCTCTGGCCATTGATATTCTTCGGGCAAAATATGGGCAGAATGGCAGTATCTAAATTGGTCAGTTAAGAGAGCTAACTCAAACTGCTCAAATAGTACCTCTCTGAGGCAGAAGAAGAGTTAATAGATACTCATCTAGGTGGTGGAGTGATCTCCAGATGATATTATCTGAACCTTGGTTCTTATCAGAGATCAAGCTATCTTTAGGCTTGGGTGTAAATACCAAATTTTGGCATGATTCTTGGATAAACCAAAACAGACTAGCTGATATGTTCCCTCACTTATATTTGATCAGCTTAGATAAAAATATAACGGTGGTTAACTCAGGTAGATGGAATGATGGTAATTGGCAGTGGACTCTGCAATGGAGAAGAGCATTAAGAGACCACGAGATTACTTGGCTATCTGATCTATTAACAACTATCCAGGATATGGCTCCTACTAGTCATACAACGGATACTATTACTTTCCAGGATCACCTACTGGGAACTATGCACCGAACTCATCCTATGATGTTTTAATATTTTTGCAGGTTCCTGTATTACAGCCGGATTTGATCTCTTGCCTAGCAAATTTATGGAACATATACTCTCCAATCAAACAAATCATCATAGGTTGGAGAATGTATAATGTGGGACTCCCTATAAAAGCACTTCTAAAAGCTAGAAGAGTCATCCCCCCAGATTAAGAAGACAATTGTCCTGTCTGCCATGTAGGTTCTGAAACTATTGAACATCTGTTTTACTCATGCGCTGATACTATTAACTCTTGGCAGGGAATTATGAGATGGTTGAATAAATATACCTCAACTCACTATGGAACAAAGGTTCAAAGAATACCAGAACTGGTAAATTTTTGTGAAATGAAACCTCCAGGTATAAATCTAGATGCTTGGAAGTCAATATGGATTTCGTTTATCTGGCAGATTTGGAAAGATAGGAATGCGGCACATTTTCTAAATGCAGAAACATACACATATCAGAAAGTGCATATGGTTCAATTGAATACATGGCTAGGTTTAAAAGCTAAATTGAACTCTATCACATTCTCATTTACATTTTCAGATTGGCTTATTCATGCTCCCAAATGCATGGCATTTTAGATTGTACAAAATCTGACCACTAATGAAGACTAATTTCTGGTGGGAAATTAAGTTCAGAATTGTCTTTGCAGGGTTATGTATTGTGATGCCTCCGACCTCACTGCTGGAGAACAACAGAGGAAAACAAATAGAAGCCTCTGTAGGTATGACATTCTAGACTTTGTTTCAAACACATGGGTAGGCAGGAAGATCCAGGTTATTCAAATGAACATCTGGCTTGGACTAAAAACTAAGTTGAAACATCATAAATTCACATGTGTTTACGGATTGGCTCATTGAAGCTCCCAAATGTATGACATTCTAGACTTTGTTTCAAATTGGACACTAACAATGACTAGCTAACCTAGAGATAGTTAAGTTCGGGTTTCTTCATGCAGGTTTTTTACTATTTTATAACCGACCCATGATCAGTTGTTAATCAACTGTGTTGATACTGATTGCAAGGAGTAAAGATGGTGTGAGTGGTCACTGTTTGTTTCGAAAATGAGATGAGAAAATGAGATCTGATGGATGTTATTAAGAGGTGATGATGAGCAGCCTCCCAACTTGGCCTGGAAGTTTTGGTTTATCAACATCAGTAATAATACATTTGTTCCAAATGAATTGGTGGATTGAGCACACTAGGAAGTTTCACGTTGATCCTTTGAGATAGTGTTTATTACTCTTCTTCATTATGGGAGTAGCTCAGAATATGAAATAGAGCTATGTACCATTCTCAGGATGATAAGATGATAGCAATGAGGTTTCAATCTTCTGAAAAGCTGCGACGACCATGAACTTGATGCTGAGTGTTTTGTGGGATCTATGAGGCTAGATGAGCTATATACTGATCACCCTTAGCCAATAACACTACATGGACGGCTCTACAGAACACATTTGAGCTATGTACTCATGCCACAAAGGAATAAATATGTTGATAGCTATGACAATTGTTTTTGTTAGAAAAGCAGATAATGGCAATGATTCAATTGCTAAGATTAGCCATACGTACGGATGACGCATGGGGAGTCTCGGCAGTTCACCCTTAGCTACACGAAGAGAAGAGAACTAATGCTCGATCAATTAGATTGCTCGAAACTTTGCTAGATGTTGTTTTAGCCATTTTATCTTGAGATGAGTGTCATAGGACACCGCTTGTAATAGTACCTATACGAGGTACATGTAAATACTCTATATTATTAATATAAACTTTAGCATTTAAAAAAAAACAATCTTTACTACCCTATTTTACATGGTATCAGAGCCATGGCGAGATTTTGCCATTAAGTTCTTCATCATGTATCAAAAACCAGAGGAATCATCAGCCCAAACACAATGCCAGACGATGACACCCCCACCTCTTCGAGTGGCTACGTCACCCACGGTGAGTCTTGCCGCTGAAAATTTATCCCAACAAATCCGTCAAATCCTTCAAACTATCCATACCCCTCGAGTCTCAACCGATATCCATAGGCCTCAAATCGACAAACCAGAACTATTCATTATAGAGTCGCCTTATACAAATGGCGATCGGTGGGAAAGGCAAGCTACACTATTTGACAGAGGGGCCACCAACTAAATAGGATGTTGATTGCACCCGTTGGGAACAGGCAGATCTCAACATCTGCATCGACATTCTCTTATTTATTGACCCAAACCTAATGGACAATTTTGCATCCTATCCAACAGCAAAATATCTATGGGTTGGATTGGCTACAACCTTTGCCAATGGAGGAGATGGTTTGAAACTTTTTTTTATCTTACCATGAAAGCAAGTTGTCAAGTGCAGGGGATGGGATCATTAGAGGAATTATACAGCACGTTGTAGAAATTATGGCAAGAGATTGATCGGCGGCAGCCAAATCCCATGAAGTACAGACAAGATATTGAGGTGTTCAACCGTATTTGGCAAGAACACCTTTTTTAGTTTCTCGCCGGCGTCAATACAGAGTATGACGCTGTTAACCAATATCTACTAAAAATGGAACCCATGTCGTTCATTGAAGCAGCTTATGCCGCAGTTCGTCGAGAAGCCTCGTGACTAGTCATAATGAATCCAAATTGTAGCATCACCGGTGAACAACCACAAGTCCCTAGCAGCGGATTTGCAATGTGCGGCTGATAAGATTCACACAAGAATGCAACGAAACCATCACCCCAGCCAGGTGCAGTGGACAAATCCAAGCTTTATTGCACGGATTGTCAGAAAAGCGGTCACACAATCGAATGGTGTTTCAAGCGCATCAGGTATCCGAAATGGTGTCCGGACGTCAAGAAGTGAGGTACAAAATTGGTTCTCACGAACGCTACTGGTGAGATCTCAACTAGCAGCAACGAAAATGCCAAATTTGAAAGGGTCGCAACTGGAGAAGATGAAGGAATCACAGCAGGTAAAGGGTTTGAGAGAATTATCTCAAACCAAGAACAAAATCAAAAACCCTTGCCTATATACCTTGTACAAATTTGGGTTTTTCTAATACGACCTTGCAAGTTTCACATATTGCAGGACACCCCTTGAGCATATTTAAACCTAAGCCCTCAAAGTTATCGAGTACTCAAACCCAACCTCTGAAACCTCCGGATATCCCATTACGCCCCTCATGTTTTTGGGTCAATCAAAAGCCACCCCAAAAGTTTTCCAATGTCCTAAAAAAAAACCG
>JAOWBN010015922.1:0-10809 GCA_028565015.1 Pinguicula moranensis
GTGTTAAACACAGCATCCCTATTTAACACAGGGGCAAAATGGCAATTTCGCCCCCTTCTGTGTGTTCTGTGCGCCAGAAATCTGTGCGCTATATCATTCCTGGGCGGAGACGGAGAAGCAAAGCTCGTCAACGGTGTGTGAAAGAAAAATAGAAAATTGGGATCAGTTGGGTCCAATGGCGGACCTACATGTAGGCGGGACCGAGCTTTAGCCAGGGTCAATTTTCGGCTAAGCCTAGTCCAGCATTGGCAATGGAGTGGAAGTCACAGCCTATTCCAGTGAAATCACCGGAAGGGAAACGGAAGGAAGAAGACGACGATTTCTTGGGACTACCGCTAAAATTTCACCATGAGTACCATGAAGTTTACCGAGAATGGTCTGAATTTCTCCTATTTTTTTCTTTAACAAGATATAGTGTGCTCCTGTGCTTCTTTTTTGTGTCTTCTATTTCCAGTGTAGTCTCAAACTTCTGTCTTGGAAAGTTTGAAATGTAGTTACTTAATTCGTTTGTGTTTAAGCAGCAATAATATATTTTATTCGAAGGAAGAGAAAGAGCAGCAGATTCTGCTGTACGCTTGCCGGAATTGTGATCATCAGGTATTACTTTTTGTTTCCTCCCATATCTTTCCATTATTTTCAATTTTCTTGGATTTTGATAGTTATTCTTTGTTTTTCAATTGAAGATGTTAATTTTACTTGGATATAATTGCAGTTCTGGGTCTAGGGTTCATAATGTCCGGGATATTCGGATTATAGATCATTTTGTTGGCTTCATTGCTTCAGAGGACACAAATCTTTATTTTATTTTCTTTGGAAATCTCATGGTGGCATTTCTGGCTCTAAGTTTCTGATACGCGGTTTAAGCCAGGGTTATTCAGAGTGTTATTCTAACTGACTAGGTTGATGGTTCTCCAGATACGAAAAATGAGAATGCATTGTTCAATCTTCACAAATTCTTATCATCTGTATCTATTGCATTAACATTTATACTGAGTACTTAGACTGTTTGTTTAGCTGCTGTTCTCAGAATTTTAAATTAATGCATTTACATTGGCCTGAATATATCTTCACATAAAATAGGGATTTACTATGATGTCATTTATATTGAGGTGATATTTGATTTTTTGGGCAAAAGTAGAACCTCGGTTAGCCATATGATATTATCAGTTTCATTTAACTATTTTTTAATCCTATCTTTTTGCTTTGCACAACTATAAACTTGTTCGTTGGCCGGCAGGAAGTTGCTGAAAACAATTGTGTCTACAGAAATGAGATACACCATTCTGTTGGGGAGCGCACCCAAGTCTTGCAAGATGTAGTTGCGGATCCTACCCTTCCACGTACTAAATCAGTCTGTGGCCATGGCGAAGCTGTTTTCTTTTAGATACTATTTTTCATATATTATTATCTGGAAATACATACATGGCTATGACTTTTGTTCCTTGTACATTTGTATCCGAGTAAATTTGTTGGTTTCGTTGCCCTGTTGGGTCCCGTCGAGCTTTCTGTCAATTTCAAATTGAAAGTTTTCAATGCTCCACCCTCAACAGTCTCAATTATATTAAATATTTTAACTTTTTTTTTAAAAAATATTTAAATAAATTCTTTTCTATTATTATTAAGCAGAATAAAGAAATAGCCGCGAAAAAAATGGCCCCCTAAATTCTTTTAGAATATTTTAGCCCACCCTAATTTTTAGGACTAGTTCCGCCCTTGGTTGGGTCTAATTAATTAGGCCCAAGAAGCTAAAATAAGTTCCTTTGAAAAAAGAAGATCTAATGATCATCCGATAAGTATTCTGGAATTTTGGAAATTGCGGGAGGTGAACTCAATAACACCGACGAACAAAGCTAAGTTAATCGAATTGTGATCTATTTTTTTTGCTTCATTTAGATCAGATATGGATGCATTAAGAGATGCTATAAGCACTTCTTAGAGGGAAAAAACTTTTCTGGAGAGTAAGCGATGTATATGGTTCGATACGCCCTATGCCGAATGCAATCAATGCGCCTTGAACGACATTAGAACATCCGAGTGGCATTTAGGATGCCTTAAGTGACACACGACCCATGGCTGTTCGACTATGGAGCCACTGACACTATGACAAATGACTCGTCTGATATATGAGTTTCTTCTATCTCTACGAAAACCTTTGTTTAGGCAGCCAACGAAGGATTGACACAAGTTCATGGGGCAGGATCGATTGAGTTGTCTCCACGCTGAAATTATCAAACTATTTATGTGTCTTCACTATCTTGCAAGCTTTTGTTAATTAGTCATGTTACGAGGGAGCTTAACTTACAGTTTTAATGTGTCCCACTTTCTGCTTTTTACAGGATATTTAGACGGGGACAATCATTGGGCGTGACACTGAGCGAGGAGGGTTGTACTACATCGATGAGGTGGCCCAACAGGGAACTGTAGTATTGGCTCACGGGACGGTTCACCAACAAGTCTTGTAATGGCACTGCCGCCTTGGTCATCCATCCATGGGTTATCTAAAAATTCTGTTTTCCCAATTTTTAAGCATTTGAGTCATTTTCCGTGTGATACCTGTATTCTCACGAAAAGTTATAGACAATCGTACCCTGTATCTCACAACCGTACTTCATTTGAATTTGTTTTAGTTCACTATGATGTGTGGGGACCTGCCCCTAACTCTAGTCCTACCGAATTTTGGTATTTTTTTGCTATTTATTGATTACTTTACTCACATGATTTCAGTCTATTTTCTGAAAAATAAATCTGAGGTATGTACTAAATTCATTGCCTTTAATAACATGATACAGACCCAATTTCAGAAATTGATTTAGGTTCTCCGATCAAACAATGGGGGAGTATATCAATCAAAAAATGCATTTTTTTTTCGGGATATGGGTCTAGTCCATCAAACCACTTGTGCTCACACCCTACAACAAAATGGGGTTGCAGAGCAAAAAAATTGGATCATGCTTGAAATCACTAGGGCACTTATGCTTGAGTTTAATGTGCTTGCATCCTTCTGGCCTGAGGCAGTTGCTGCTGTCACATATCTCATCAACTGCCTGGCTACAAAATTCCCCATCTTAAGACTTCTCTCACAATGTCGGCTAACCACCTCTTGTGCCTTTATCCCTTTTCCTACAACCTCAGGGTCTTCGGCTGCTCAATCTTTGTTCATATTCCTAAGGCTAAGCTGACAAAATTTGAACCCTGTGCGGTTAAGTGTGTTTTGTCGGGTATGAGTTAAACAAAAAAAGCTACCGGTATTTTCATCCACCTTTCAGACATATGTATAACTCCATGAACTGTAATTTTCTTGAGACTGAATATTATTATAGCATCCAACCCACTGTTCGGGAGAAAGTCAGCCTTCTACAGGTGATCCGTTGAGTTGGCTACTTGGTAGACCATTAACCGACTTGTCACAAGCTGCCCCACGAGAGCTTATCGAAAGAACCACTGGGTTATCCCCCATTGACCACTGCAGGTACCGAACTCATGGACCATGTGCCACCCAACCCGAGGTAAGTTTCCCTCATCTGGAGCTTGATTCTTATAACTCATCTGGAGCTTGATTCTTATAACCCATCTGTTACAGTTATGAGTTAACTATGATAGAGGACAAATGGATATGGAAACAGAAGTATCTAAACCTTCAGCATTATATGTCTCTCCACCTCGGAGCACTCGGGGTATACCTCCCAAGAGGTATGTGCCCGCATATGAGCCACGAGCATCGAAGTGCCCTGTGACCAATTTGGTCATGGGGAGCAGGTCCCAATAGGCTCTGGCATTTGCAGTGGCACTTTACTCCAAAAAATTCCCAAGAACAGTACAAGAAGCTCAACAGAGTAAGTAGTAGAGACGGGCAATGGAAGCTGAGATGGATGTCTTAGGAAAAAATGGTATGTGGAACAGGTGTGAGTTACCAACCTTGAAACATGCAGTTGGTTGTAGATGGGTGTTCACTGTGAAGCACACGGCTGACGGAACAATTGAGTGATATAAGGCTCAGTTGGTTGCGAAAGGGTATACACAAACATACGAGATTGATTACTCCGAAACCTTCCCCCCTATAGCAAAAATTGACACTATTCGGGTGTTGTTCTCTACGGCAACAATTCTAGATTGGTCACTTCACCAATTTAATGTCAAAAATGCATTTATTCATGGTGATCTGAAAGAAGATGTATATATGAAGGAATCACAAGGATTCTCATATGATTTTAGGGCAAACGAGGTTTTCATGTTAAAAAGGCTTTATATGGCCTAAAATAGTCCCATAGGGCATGGTTTGGATGGTTCACTATGGACATGAAGAAGTATGGACATAGGCAAAACAATTCTGAAAAGGAAAGGAGAATTCATCACTTGTCTTATTATTTATGTCGATGACATGGTGATAAGTTGGAGTGATACGACCGAGATTGAAGAACTACGAAAGAATTTGTTCAGTGAGTTTGAAATGAAGGATCTATGAGAACTGAAGTATTTCTTGGGGATAGAGGTCCTGAGATCAAAAAAGGGATCTTTATTTCGCAGAGAAAATATATTCTTGACCTTCTAACAGAGACTTGACTCATGGACTGCAAGCCAGCTGATACACCTGCTATCATAAATCAAAAGTTATAGATTGTATAAAGAGCAACATTGACCAATTTGAGAGGATATCAACATCTTGTCAGCAAGTTAATATATCTAGCACATACCCAACTTGACATATCCTATGTTGTAGGGGTAATAAGTCAGTTCATGCACAAGAATCAAGAAGAATATATGGAAATTACCTTGTGGATTATACACTACCTGAAAGGATCACCTGGGAGAGGAATCACCTTTAGGAATAATGGACACCTGGATATTCAGGGGTATACTGATGCAGACTATTCAGAAAATCTAATCGACGGGAGGTCAACAACTGGATACTTTATGATGGTAGGAGGGAAACTCGTCACCTGGAAAAGTAAGAAATAAAAAGTCGTGGCATTATCCAGTGTTGAAGCCGAGTTCAGAAGAGTCGCCCGAGGTCTGACAAAAACCTTATTGCTTTGGAAAGTATTGGCCGAGATTGGCTATCCAGTACAAGGTACGTGTCAACTAAAATGGGACAACATGGAAGCCATTAATATTTTTAAAATTCAGTCCAACATGATTGAACGAAGCATATTGAGGTGGATAAAAATTTTATTAAAGAAAAGCTTGAAGACAAAATTGTTAACTCCCATTTTTTCGATCAGAGGATCAACTAAAAATCTTCATAACCAAGGCAATATTCGGTCGTGCATTCGCTAGTGTACTATGCAAGTTAGAAATTGAAGATCCTCCAATTAAACTTGAGAGAAGTGTTAAATAATGGAGGTGGGGAGATTCTACCGTATCCTTGTAAAAAGGAAAGAGTCAAAGTTAGTTGAGATTTCCCTTAAATCACGGAGATCTTTCCCCATCCATGATTTCACGATTTCTATAGATTTGGACTCTAAATTTCTATAAGTACGTGTAAACTAATCTATGGAAATAACAAGAACAATTATTCAAACCCCAACAAAACTCTTCCGTTTATCACTTAGGGTGCGTTTGGTAGCCTGATAACGGTAGTCCTGGCGCACGGATAACCGAGTGTTAACTGACTGTTTAATTTTATTGTCCCACGTTTGGTAACCTTTCATCGGATGTCAGGAAATATGGAATCTGACATTTGGTAAACATTTCTTCTTCGACGGATTGTCTTGAATTTAGGATAAAACCTCTCATTTTACCCATTTACCCCTCAAGTGTTGTATAAAAGGTTCCAAACCCTTTGCTTCAACCAACTCGGTGCCGTACCTGTTCGTTCGAGCCTCCTCCATCCGGGACGAAAGACGTCTGCTTCTTCGTACTATTAGCAATCGAAAATGGCGAGCAACCCTCCCAGAACACATCTTCGCACTTCTTCTTCACGACGTCGGCCTTCACCTGTGTATGACTTCGTATCTCAGCCTTTTGTGTTGATTTTTGGGTTTGAATATGTTTGAATCGGAAAGTTAGTTGCGTATGGGTGTCTACAATATATGTATCCATTGTTTATATGCACCAAGAACTTCCCTAATTTTCCTGAAAATAAAAAATCCTTGCCCGAAAATAACTGTTGAAAAGCCTAGTGAATATGTTCTTCGTTTGTTTTCAATTTTTATTTTAGTATTTCAGCTGTAGTTTGAAAAGAAGCCTACTAGATACATATATATTACACACTTTTTGTGATGTCTTCAGATTCAATATTTCAATATTTCAATCTGTCTCGCTTCGCTTGATCTCTGATTTGTCCGAGAGGTTGCGTCCTTATAATGTATAGTCTTCAGATTCGCTTGTCAAGCTGCACTATGAATTTAATTGAATAGAATCTAGGAGAATAAATCGGAGTACCGCGTAGAGAATAAATGCACCTAGATGAGATTTTTATACTGATACAATGTTTATAAAGTGCTTCTACATGTGGGGGGTACTATAATACTGTGCGTTATTGCTGGTGAATTGCCTAGATTCCGCAGCCTTCAGCAGCCAACCCGTTTTTCTTTGCAAAAGTATGCCCGTGAAGGCCGGAGTTACCTTTTGATCCGCCATTTGCCTCCACCAACAATTGATCTAACCAACTCACCGGAGCAAGGAGACAAGCCTGATAATCCAATTACACTGGATGGTGTGGTAGAGAAATTTCATAATGTAGCATGGCGTTTCTTCATTACTGCTCCACCCTCATCTTATTTGACGGAAGCTAGTAACACCAATGTGTGGATCGTAGAGTTCTTCATGTAGTTTCCCTTTGTACTTGGCTTTGGCTTAGTTATTTTGTAGTCTTGTTTTCGTTGGATTTTGTAGTCTTGTGTTGGTTGGATGTTTGTTTTGTTTTGGCTGACTTGTTTGGATTACAAATCCAACAGTTCGTGGCTGACATGTTTTGGCTGACTTGTTTGGAACCGTGGTTGCGCGGTGGTGGATGGATCTTGGTTTTGTTGTTGTTTTTGTGATTTGCATTTATGGTGTGGTGTTTGTTGTTGTTATTGTTGGTTTGCATTGTATTGGTTTCGTTGTACAATGTTTTCTGTTTCTCGCATGAATTGTGGATTTCTTTTTGGTATTTTGGTGATTCTCAAATATTTTCTCTGCTTAAAGGATCTTGGTTCAAATTGTTTTGGTGTTTTGGTGTTTTGGTTTTGTTGTACTATTGGAGATTGAGTTCTTGGTGAGGAGAAGGATGGAGGTATAAGGGATATATATAGCTTCAAATTGTGTGATTTGGTTAAGGACATAGAGGAGCCGATGACAATGGAGTTGGTACAAGTTTCACTATTAGTTTTATGATGAGTAGTAGTTTTATGATGAGTAGTAGTTCAAAATCTACCATACTATTGAAGCAGTGCGCTATTAGAATTCATTAGCCCCCTGGATGTTGAAGCCGTCCAAAAATACTAGTATTATACGGCATAAAACTATGCTGAAGCAAAGCAAATAAAAATAACTATGTGGGTGTAAAACAATGAAAAAATTCAGGTGTAACAGGGCACACCAATCCCTAATCAGCATAGTTCCAGGATCACACGAAGCTGAAAATTTGGTAACCCGTGAAAAATAATCTATTGAACAATGGGGAAATATGATTCACCTTTAACCAAATGATTATTGTTTCTAGGATTACAACTTTTACATCGATACATAAATAAATGAAATGCTCCAGACAAAAATGGTTGTTGCCTCATTGCATCTGTAACCCATGTGGTGGAAAGGTATACTTACCCAAGTAGCTCACCCATCTATAGAACAAAGGGGAAATATGATTCTTCTGGCAGGCAAGGCGGAAAATTCAAACTTAAAGGATCTTGGTTCAAGAACTTAAACAAGGAGCCAAATATGATTCCCCATTGGTTCAAGAACTTAAACAATGGGGAAATATGATTCTTCAGTGGATACCGAACCCATAAACCCATTGATACCAGCACCAAAAAACAACATAAACGAAAAAATGATACCAACACCAAAAAACGACATAAACGAATATATATATATATATATAAGGTTCAAGTTGAAGCAAACATGGCACGCGCATTAAGGTAAACGTATGTGCCGATATAAAGTCTTCCCAAAAAATGACACACTTCCACAAAAAAGTCTAGCCACTAGCGTAACTCTAGCCAAGTTCGCCGTCCAAAAATGATTGTACGAAAATTTCCTTACCTTTGGCATCCAAGATGTCCCATATGTGTAGCTGCCCTTCGTGCAGAACTAGATGGTCTACAATCTTGATCCTCATGGCGAAAGTCAGTTCCTTGTAGCTCTCCATCTCAGCAAACAACGCGGCTGTCTTCAACACTTTATTCGCTTTCTCAACTAAAAGTTGGCCACACACATCCCTCAAACCTTTCAAGGACGTAGCTGCTACATCACTCAAGTCTGGACATGGATTCAGGTGATTCTTCTTTCTCTTACCCTTTGCGCCGCGGTCAGCTTCACCAACTTTTGGTGTGCCCTGTCCTAAGGAAGGTGTGGATAAAGGGTCCGTCTCTGGCACAAAGTCATGCTCCCCAAACAATTCCTCCACGTCATCTGTATTGTCCATAGCTTCAGGTGTGTTCGATGACCGTGGTGTGTCCAGTCCAGGTGTGGTATTATGTAGTACATGTTCAGCATCAATCCAATCCACGCCAGGGTCACCATTTGCACGGTTTTGACCGAATAGCTCCCCCCACACCTCATAATAAGGAAAAGACTTCCCTTTGAGTGCATAAAATTTGCTTCCCGCCTGATAATGAAAGCAACATTATATGTGTAACAACGAAATATAATCATGCCGGAGTGGGTGATATAAAGCAAGCAATGTAAAGAAAACCAGGGTACCTGTTTTAATTCCTCCCACATGGCTGCCGAATCCAACATGACGGAGTGGGTGGTATGATCGAATGATACACCGCTACGCTGCATGAAATTGGTAAGGAGATGATACGTCTTAGCCCAATTATGCATTTTATTCGACACGTTATTGGCAATGAGAGCGCATCTCAATGTGAAATTAACTTTGCTCATCGCCTTCCCGTAATGCTTGCTTCCATCCCTGCCCGGCCTTCCAACCTTCAAGGGCTAGATCCTGTAAACAAGACAATGGAACTTTTTCTTGGTCAGGCATGAAGTAAATCTTCTTTTTGTTTCTTGGCTCGATTCATTGGCACTCTCCACGTGCCCGCGTACCACGACACATCTTGTCCCGCCTACGTGTGGGAGGTGCCTCATCATCAAAACGCCCTGACATCACCTCCTCCATTACATCATTCTCTGAATTGGCCATCAACGCAGTTTTTGTACAACGCACAAGAGTTGATCCCGTTAGAAACATTATCAGTGCATGTCCAAACAAAACGAACAACAATCTGAAGAAAGTAAAAAAACTCCAAACAAAACATATAGCAACTGCCCAATAATCAATAAACCAAACCAAAACCAATCCAAATAAAGTAAAATAATCCAAACAAAATCAGATCCATTCCAAAGTCCGGTTTGCCAAACAAAAATCAATAAATAAAATACAACTATTAGTTCATGTTGTTCGAATAGGCCTGCCACATCTCATTTGCAAGCGTATCACGGAATAAACTCCAAGCTGGGGATGGGTTAACATTTTGGATGACATCAACTGCCTCTTCAGTTTCAACTTGGGACATGGTTTCCAAAGGAGCAGTAGGGTCTAGTAAGGGGTCCAGGGGTGTGACATTGCTAATAAAATTGTGCAGGAGACTACAATAGAGAATGATATGGCATTGTGTGTCAATGGGGTAGAAGGATGGGTTCCTGAGGATAGAAAACCGCTTCTTCAGCACGCCAAAGGTTCTTTCTATAATATTCCGTGCTGAAGCATGGCACAGATTAAACAACTCCTTCATATTCTAGGGTCGGCAATTAGCAGTTGCCCATTCTTGAAGATGGTATCGAGTCTGTCTATACGGCGTCAAGAAACCTGGACCATTCGTGTACCCGTTGTCACACAAATAATATGAACCTACATAGAATATAACATAATTCAGTTAGTATCACGCAACCCAAAAAATGGAAACTAAAAATTTATTAATTTATTAACCATTTAGAATCTTAAGGCCATTTGTTTGTGTGATGGCATCCCTGAGCACCCTCCCGTCTGCTTTTGAGCCCTCCCAACCTGCCAACATATAACGAAACGTCCATTTATGTCGCACACGCCAAGCACATTGGTTGCTAGATGCCTTTTTCTTGTCTTATATCTCAGTTGGTCTTCTGCTGTAACGTGTAGTGGAACATAAGTTCCATCTGATGCACCGAGACATCCCTGCAATTAATGAAAAGACCATGTGAGCAGGAGAGTAAACATATTTCAATTGGGGAATACATCATACCTTAAACCACTTGAATCTTTTGTCCGTTGTTGTCTCATCGACTGGCACCGATGAGCAATTACCCTGCGTCGCAACTTAATCACAGCACATAACACCTCGTTGAATACCTTGCTAATCATTTGGCCACTTCGCTAGGAATCCGTTTGCAAAACACGATTATTCTGATAGTGCACCAGAATGCGCAAGAAAATGGATACCTTCTCCACAATCGAAACGTAGCGATCTTTCAATAAACCACACTCTTCTTTGAGTACATTGCACAAAGCTTTGAAAGCAGCAGTTGACATTCTAAGGTTTTTGAAACAATCTCTATTAGTGTCTTGAGTTATTTGTTCTATGAATGTTAATCTTTCAGATATTTTGTCTAGTATTAAATACTTCGGAGGTACAGGTCTATCCCTTCTGCGTTTACGAAGAATATTACGTACAGACATTCGCC
>JAOWBN010015933.1:0-10808 GCA_028565015.1 Pinguicula moranensis
CATCTGGTTATACCCTTTGGCTAACAGTTGTGCCTTATAGGGTTCCACTATACGACAGAGTGAGCAATATCATGGGGATGAGTAATATCAGAGGAAAAATCATATCTGCTTGGTGGGACCCCTACTTTGCTGCGAGTGGTCCTCCTGACAGTAATATGAGGTTCAGAAATATCAGGAAGAAGAGTAGCATCACTTGGGACTGATGAAGACGAAAATTAAGATGCCCTTGGAGTCGAAGCAGGCAAGGACCTTGGGTATGGAACCGGTGCAGGTTGCTCGGGAACCTCTCTAGTCTGTTCTCTCCTCTGCCACCGAGAATGGGGATAATGTCTCATATATACTAACGGCGGCTCCCCCTGGACCGAAATCTCTCTCTACTCCTGCCGACTCACTCGTCGGGCAAGGGCAGGAAATGTCTCCTACTCGTACTATCACATGTCTCCCATATTATTACTGCTCTCATCTCTGCTGTCACTGTTACTCTCCCCCTCTCGCCATACACCATCAGGGTGAGCCCTCATGAGATTAGGAGGATCCCTGTTGGAAGTTCGACTCATGCTCCCAAAATGTAACATATGTGCTCATAAACAATCTTTGTTCCACCGGACTCCAGCACACATCCTTTTTGAGTCGCAGAATATCTTACAAACACACTCTTGATAGACCTCAGATCCAACATTCTAACCTCGTGGCCTATTATCCTGTACAAAGCTTACACATCCAAAAGTTCTTAACTGAATGGTGACCTTTTGTACCATTCCATATCTATAATGGAGACTTTCAATCTAAGACACGGGATGGTATCCTGTTAATCAGGATTGTGGCTGTAAGAATTGCTTGTCACGGTATGGTATCACCTTTTGTGAACATCATACTTCTAGCCACCTCAAGAATGTAACGGTTTTTCCTCTCAGCTACCCTGTTTTGCTCTGGTGTATATGGGCAGGTGGTTTGATGTTTAATGCCCAGTGATGACAGATATTTTGCAAATGCCCTGTTAGTGTATTCCATCCCATTATCATACCTCAACCCCTTCACTATTGCATCGTAATGCGTTTGTACTCCTTTGTGAAAATCCTTAAAACGAGCAAACACATCACTCTTGTTTTTTTTTATCAAGTATAACCAAGTGACTGAATGAAAGAAAATAACGGATTCATTGAATGTTACTGTGGGACAGGGTCCCCAAATATCTGAATATATCAAATCAAAAACATGCAAACTCCTACTACAAGAACTAACATAAGAACTTCTACTATGGTTGCCCAACTCACAAGCATCACAAAGTAGTTTCTCCTTATTAACTGCGACAAATAAACGGGGATAAAGTCGACACAAAAAGAGGAATGACTTAATCGCCTATGGTAAAGTAGTAAGTTTTTCACATTACTGTCTCCTCCAAGTCTCTTCAAGATGGATGAAAAGATTGAGTTTAATCCTCTTCGGTCGATGTACCACAGGTTACTACGCCCGGTCCTAGTCCCAGTCCCAAGCACCCTGTCTGTCTGTCCTCTTCTCCCGGAATATCACCTGAGGAATATCAATCAAAACAGTACAATTCAATTGGTTAACAATGACATTTATGGATAGAAGGTTGACTGGGAATGAAGGAGCATGCAAAATTTTGGACAAAGTCGGAGTATTGGTACAATGCATTGTACCCTTACCCACCACTGGCCGATCAGTGTCATCAGTTGTTTTGATACTCAACGGATTTATTTGGGGAGTATAGGAACTGAACTCCCTAGCAACACCCGTTACGTGTACAGAAGCTCCGGAGTCAATGATCCAATATCAAGAGCCAGCAATAGGAAAGGATACTAGAGCTAGTGAGTCATACATACCTGTGAAACTTGAGGCTAAAGCAATGTTACTAGAATAGTTGGATGAGGTGGGTGTATTAGTGCCCACCCTCACGCTCGATTTTCCTCTGGAGTACGTCAAAGAATGTTCGATCCTCCTCAACGAACACAGTACTATCCATAGCCTCTTCATCAGCATCCACCATCCAGTTGGTGTGATAGCCTCTTCGTCCTCCACCTCTCCCTCCAGAATCTCTCTCACGGGACAAACTCGGACTAAACTCCATCAAGTGGCCAACTGCTCCACACTGATAGCAACTGCGAGCCTCGCCCTGAGCTCCAGTCACCCGTGAACTAGTAGTAGCTAGAGCCTTTGCACCCGACACTACGCTCGGGGTAGAGTGTATCCTCATCTCACTTTCCGCCTGGATCATAGCAGCAATAACCTCATCCAGTGATGAAATCTTGGCTTGAGACAACACAATTTATCTCCTCGAGTGAGATCGGATTCAGATCCTTAAAAAATTTCATAGTCTTTCATTTCTCAAAACGTTGTCGCATCTTGCATCCCGAGTCACTACAGCTAGACAAATGGTCATAGTCATCCATCTCAGCTCACAATCGCTTCGGGCAGATAGAATACCCATGGGTAGACCTCTCCCCCTGGACTTCTGCATCAATCTCTAACTGAAGCTGAAACACCTTCATCTGGTTTTCAATCCCGGACTAAGTTGTCTTCAGGCTATTCCACATCTCGGTCACCAAGTTAAGGCCATCCACAGTAGAAGCAACAAAGGCAGCCATCGAATTCAAAAACCAGATATACAGCTGAGCATGTGTAACTTTCAACTCCTTAGTCGAAGAGTTATCTCTCCCCGACTCACATTCCCGCAGGCATCCGTCCAGGCTCTTCCCTACTAAGATGGTCTCAATCTTACTTTTCCAGCTAAGCTATGTATCCGATCTATCAAGTTTCAAATCTATAGATGGAAGATCAAGCTTGATCTGAGCAACAACAAGGACAACGGTCAAGGTTGAGACATTTGCTCGCTCCGCTCCCTGTATGAGCCCAACCAAGACTTTCAGCACCTCATGATTGAGTTTCCCCATAACCTGCAATCCTTGTGTAACTACACCATCATCCGTCCGTGTCATCTCGCACAGTAGCTCCAACCACAATCAATCACAACAATAATATACAATTCACACAGCACGATCCTCCACTCTCCATCACATTTACACATCTCAACACCCAATTATCAACACTCAATATCCAAACCTCCACACAATGCCTAATTGGATTCCCAAGTTTAGACAAATATGATCAATCCAGATAAAAAATCCACCATATTCATCTAAATGTCAATATACATCAAACAAACGACATTGAATCAACAAAAAACGATATGGCAGATGCGAAGAACTACCAAAGGCGTAGATTTTGTTTTTTCTTCGGTAGCGGCGCGTGGCGACAACGCATAGGCGGTGGACAACTGTGGATAGCTCATCCTGACGACTCTGATCGTGGTCACCGGAGCAGGCGATGGTGGACGCACCAGGAAAATGGCAAAAATAGTTACATGCTGTGTTTTCTGGTAGCAGCTTCACGCCGCGGTAGGTGGCCGGAAACGGCTGGGAAGGGGCCGATCTGCGAGATATGGATGCAGGCGGTCACGAGCGGCGATTTCGGGTGATGGAGGCGCGGCGGCGGCGGAAACGCGTTGGCAGCGGGAATGTCTTTGTTAGGGTTTAGGATTTCTTGATTTTTGCTCTGATACCAAATTGTAATTTAGGAATGGTGAAATTGTTTATTATGTAAAAGTCCTCCGGCTTAAATAGGTACAAAGTTCCTTAATTATAATTAGCTCATAATCTAGTTCATAAATACCAACATTCAGCCCATAATCTAGTTCATAAATACCAACAGGTTCGATGGCCAACTCTAATCAAGATGCATGATGGCGAGAGCAAACTTGATCATGTTACAGCTTTCTAAGACTTTTGGTTAATCTTAATTGGTTCATCCATATTTATCGGTGCAAGTGGAGCTAAAAGAGTGTAGAAGATGCATTTCTTCTTTGTTTCTTCTCATGCTTTTTGAAACTCGATGAGAGAAGCTGAATCTGGCCTGAACTGAGGAAATGCTATTTTTTTAAATAATTATACTTGAAAATGCTGCATGTTGATTTTTGTTTTTCCACGTTCTAGTTCTGTTTCATCATAGATTTTGCTTCAAATTTCACAAGGTCTGATTCTCATTTTATTGGCATAGTCTGTCTTCGTCCACTTTTCATTCAGTTTGCAGTTGGTGGAAGGATGAATGGTACCATCTTAATAAATTTGATTGGTTTAATTTTAGGCATTCCGTATAAACTTCTGTGTCCTTTTGACAGTAAAATCCTTCTTCATATATTTATGTCTTATTTTTACTTGTTCTTAATATCTTATCTAGCATCAAGATGGTAAACCTGATGGCTCATGGAGCCCAAATTCTGTCCACTCGTCAAAGTTTGCCCATTGGTTTTCTGAAGAGGGTACAATAATCACATCTTTGACCGCTCAGTAATATTTTAAGATTATGGTTCTATCATACTCAAAAGTACTCTATGTTTGTGTTATTGCAGAAGCAAGGTCTGCAGATGATCTCTCTTCTGGAATGCCTACTAATTTATTATCTTTAATAGTCCGCGGTGATAAAGGCAGATGTCAAGTTTCTGACTCAGAACCAACTGACAGCCATCCTCATGGCATCTTCTTAAACAATTTAGAACAAGCTAGTAAGCTTACAATCAACCAATCATTTTCAGCTGGTGGGGTTAGTAACCAAGCTGATGAAGACGGCAAAGAAGATAACATTCCAGCCATGCTTACGTGTGAAGACCTTGAGCAATCTATTTTGACCGAGTATAGTGCTCAGACTACAAGCAGTCAGCCACTGTTAGAGGGCTGGAGTACTACTGCAAATGTGAAGCCGCCAAGTGGATATATTGATGATAATGCTTCTATACACTTGCTATCTCTGCTACAGAAGGGTGGTGACCAGAGTATCGATCAGAACTCTGTCGCTGAGATCAGTTTTTCACATAAAACACTAGTTCCTCAGGAACAGGATATGTTTACAACGGTGGTTAATGAGCTTGAAGACACTGGTAAAATGCTTCAGAATCCAGAAAAGACACTCACACTTGAAATGCTGTTTGGATCTTCTTTTATGAAGGAACTTCAATCAGTCAAAGCGCCTGTTTCTGTCCAAAGAGGTTCCCATACCGAATCACCAGAAGTTGATGTGCCAGAGTCTCCTGGATTGCCTTTTGCATTTACAGACATTGGTATTTCGTCTTCAGAAACTAATAGACTCAGCTTTCAAAGGCCAAGCAATGACGAGATGCTGCTAGATTCAAATCACCAACATCAGACACAGCTGGGTGCAGCTGAGAATTGGCTTGGGTTTGCTGATTCTGAAATACATTTTTCACCAAGGCCACACCTGAAGGAAATTCCCAAACATCAGGTGTTTGGAGGCAGTGTTGAATTTCAGATGCCTGAAGAGAGCACACTTTCTGTAGCTGATCCTCGTAGCAATCGGATGCCAGCATATATGTCGGATCTTGGTTCCAGCAACGATGTGAAATTTGCTTCAGATGCACATATTGACCTTTTGGACAAGCTTGCTGCGAAGGGTGAAGGGGTTACAATAGGTTCAGAATATATGCATTTTAGACGAGATTCTTATGAGAATGCAGAACCTCAACTTCCTTTCCACAGCCTCTTGCTGCAGCATTCCTCACCTCGATTTCAGTCCCCACAGATGGCCCAAGTTAGACCTTTATATGATTCTGTGGAGTCACCTCTTGCTCACATGACTTCCCAGATGAAATTTTTGGGTCCAGAGACTATCTTTAATCCAGCCATTCGTCACTTCCCTCCGGACATGGTTCAGCATCCATTTCATCATCAAAATATTAGGAATACTGGATTTGATGCTCCATCTTATCACTCAATCCTGCATCAGACGCAAATGCAGGAAAATCATAACACACGCATGTACCCTGTCTTTCCAGGGGGTGGCCCTAGCTCCTATTACAGTAACCAGGCAACTGGTTTCCTTCACGAGCAGAACCAAATACACGGTTTTCCTCGAGGAGCCGACCAACCTAACATTGGCAATCATCGTCCGCCTGCACCAGGTAGGTAATTTCAACTTTCCTTTAATTGATATGATGTACTTCTAAATGGGATTTTTTCATGGAAAAATCTGTACTTGTTAACAGTTTGTCTCTGTTAAATTGTGCATCGCTTAACCTGTTCTTAGCAAGAATGGTAATGATATGCTGCTCAAGTCAATGATCGTAAATAAAATCAGAAGTTATATGTTTTTCTCTGGATAAGGTTGGTATTTCATCCTGGCCCACCCTTATTTTGAAAGTTACTGCTGAATCGGATAACAAACTTGTTCAAATTGTTGTGCTGTTTTATCTTAACCAAATAATTATTTTTCTATGCTTGCGTATCATTGTGTTTGTTTCCTAATCTTCTTCCCTAGTCTTTGTCAACCCATCTTATCCATGTCAACTACTTGAAAATACCATCTGAAATTATTTGCTTCTATAGATCTTTACACGAATTGATTATTTGGTTTATGCAATCTGTTGTGCCAGCTCCAAACAGCAATTATGGTAATGATCCTCCCGATGCTTTTCAGAGACTGGTTGAGATGGAGATGAGGGCAAACCCGAAGCACATCCACCCCTTTCCATCTGGTCGCGAGGTGGACATGGGCTTCCGTTTTAGGTAATTCGTTACCGCGAGGTGTTGCATAATCCAATACAAGTAGATAACAGATGCCATATCATATCGTTGGAACTGGGTTAGCATCATTCCCACTCACTGACTGTATAGAATGAATTTGGTTTCGACATATAACTACTTTGTGACTGTAGTGGTTGTGGATGCGTTTGGGAGCCTACATGCTTATTCTCTCTCTGTTTGTTATGTGTTGTGTTTGAAAGATGAGTACTTCCCTTATTTGTACATATTATGTTTGAATAATAAATTTTAATCTATATATTAGAAGACGGGACTTTTCTATATCTATTTAAAAATTAATAAATTAGACAACCAAATTTCAAACAAAAAGTACCCAAATAGTTAATAGACATAAAAGTTTAAACTTTGTTCTTTACTTAAAAAAAAATGTCCAGACTGACGTTGTCATTCTAATTTTTAACAAGTTTTTTCTTGAAAGTTTCCAAAACATTGAACTCTAGACCTCGGCCATAGATACAATTCTACCACATTACTTGAGCCAAGCCAAGAAGAAGTTGGTAGAGCCGACGCACGTTGTAGATCTGCAGAATCATTCCATAACTAGAACAATCCTACGCCGCAGCATGTGTCGGGAAGCTGTCAAAGTTGCAGCCTTCAACTGGCCTAATTGATCCACCGGGTAATACCATCTTCACCAAGAGCTGCCAAGATATCAATCCGGGCATTCAAAACAGCCTGCAATTGCAATGGAAGATGATCGATTCATCCAACTCTATCACGAATGAGAACGATTCAATGAGCTCTACAAAGGAACGGAAACAAACTTACGAGAGGATTTCTGCAGTTTACAAGCCTGCATTCACCCAAAGAACCTTCAAATGTCCAGCTTTCCCAAACATCAAAGCTATGACTGGCAAATACGAACTCCATTCTTCGATTGATCTGCAAAGAAAAAGGTAAAAAAGACTGGATGACACGGATTCTGGGAATCTATAAGATGAGATCACATGGTTCAGCAAATTTAACATAAATCTCAACTGAAACCCATACATGGCCATAAGCTAAACAGCCAGATTATTAGCAATTAGACTACTCTATATTTGTTGGCCACTCTTTCATCTATGTCAAAATGCAGCAACTTTCTAATTATAAAGTGAAAGGCAAGCCAAAACTCAATTCTGAGTCTTACCTGTAATAGCTTGCCTCCGGCAGTAAATGACCTCAAACCAATTGTATCCTACAAAATGCAACAATAGGAGAAACCGAAATCAGCCCTAAAAGTTTAATTTTTTCTTCTGTAGGTGCCTTACAAGTTTAATTATCGCAAGCTCCAAATAAAACTTGCACTTGCTTAGTGTTTCCTTGTTTCCTGAAACTGCAGTACCAACAAACCAATGGAAACTTCCCAATAGAATTTGGGGAAAGATGAAATTATAATAAGCTCCTCATGCACAAACCTTGCCCCTAAATACAACAAGGAACTGGGCAGCAGGATCTCTTTTGGATATATTTGACAACGTGTTGAGGAACCAACCACCCCCTTGAACTCTTTGCCTGGAAACATGAAGAGCAGGGCCGTCTCTTGCATGTAAAGCTATTATATAACCATCTTTCAGCAGTTCAACTGATCTTTTATTAAATTCTATGCTAGATTTTGACAGAAGCTCTGGAGGTAGCTCAGGTTTGGAGTCAACTGAGGCTTTTCGGTTCCTTGAATCTTCAGGAGAAGCAAAGCGCGAAGTAGGACCCAACGTTTGTTCCGTGCCACTCATAGAAGCATCATCTTCTCTGTATGAACTACTCTCTTTTTCAAAGGACAAAGTTTCATCTGCTTTGTTGTAAGATTTCTGGCGGCCATGTCTCTTCTTTGCCTTCTTACTTGATCTGCTACGTTTTACTTCAGATTTTCTCGGAGTAGTTTGAGACAAGGCTGAAAATTGACTTTCAGATAAGGCCTCCAATGACTGCTTCGCAGACTTTTTTTGGGAACTTTCAGCAACTGACTGAATACCTTCAGTCAGTCTGTCACTAACGTTGAAAGAAGCTCCATTCTCTAATGTGCGACTTTGCTCATTTTTATATATCAACTCACTTTCTTCGTCTTCATCATCATACACAGCAATCTTGGGGACGATATTATCAATAAAAAATTGCTGTAGAAGTGAGATTGATTTTTCCCTTATTTCTGTCCATACTTCTTCACTGTAGTCTGCACTACGAGGAAGAATCAGGACATTGGGCATCTCCCTTACCTGAAAAAGATGGAAGTTTCTCAACCATATTGTCATAACACATTTTTATCTTAAAATTACTAATCATACCCAGGCTTCCATCCACTGTGGCCCTTCAGCACCATCCAGAGCACAACCAGCGAGTGTGCCATCTATCAGAAGTTGTTTCACCGCACAATCATCCAGTAACTGGATACTCCCAGTGTTCACCAGAAATGCACCTTTGGAGAAGATCATATGATAAGAAACATGGATCAGAAAACTAAACACTCAAAATCCTCATGAACAGCTCTAACTATAAATTACCAGGCTTGACATGCTGCAAACAATCTGCATTGATAATTTGAACTGTATCATTAGTCAGACCACAGTGCAGTGATATAAGGTCACTTGCAGCAAGCAAGTCATTCAAGGTATCCATTCTTCTGGCTGCAGTTGGGAATCTCAATGAAGATCTTTTTACTTTACCATCTCCCTACACGAAACCATAAAAAAACAAAACATGATTTCAGAAAGAACATTTAAACTAATAAAAGATTGCAGTAGCATAATATCAAAGAATGCTGATTTATTCAAATATAACCAAATTCCAGTTTATTTTAAGCTTAATGATTAACATTCGATCAACCCAGGCATGAAAACTAACCTCACATAACCAGTATAAACTATCTTCATAAACAAGAAGTATTTTCTCCGGATCCACTAATTTACTTTACCTCATTCACATCAAAATACAGAACGCTCATCTTAAACGCCAAGCTCCTATCAGCCAACGACGTCGCAGAGGCAGATCTGCCCACAATCCCCAACACCAACCCACGACACCTGCGCATTCCACGACAGAGCGGCTGCAACGAGCCTAGCCATCCAGATGCGGAGAGCGCGTGTCTCGAGAGTAGATGCGTCCGCCTAAGCAGCCCCAAAATAAGCGCCATCACTGTATCCGCCACCTCCTCAGCTCGGCTCACGTCGACGTGAACTAGTCGGCTCAATCCAAGGTCCGCCGCGACAGCCGAATCTACTGCGCGGTCGGACGATCCGAGGCAGAGTATCAGCTGCCAAGAACGGAGTCGCCGCTGCGCAGCGCGTGGTAGGAACGACAGCGAGTGGAGAAGAATCGCCACCGCCGACTCGATTCGTGACTCCGCCAGCCGGCTGAGTGGCACGTGCTCAACCTCTGCGACGCCGGCGAGGCATTCCTGTTCCAGAGATGCATCTTCGATGCAATTGAGAGTTACGACCAGAGGTAGAGGCATTGTTCGCCTGAGATGTCTGCCTCAATTCCCCCAGCCAAATCCCCAATCTATCACGAAATCTTTCGCACAATCACACAGAATCGAGCTTGTACTGTGAGTTGCTTATAGAATCGCATCGATCTTCATTTCTTCTTCCAAGTGAAAGTTTTCAGAAATCGGGGTTTGAATTTGAAGCCGATCGTCGACAGCTCCCGGTGTGTTTTCTGGCTCAGTCTGTGATTGGGTGTTTTAGACTGTGGATGCCTCCGAAACTCTTATATTGCATTTAAGTTCCCATATTTTTTTGGTGGTGATTAAGGAAAATTAAATTGACAAATATGTACGGTACTATAGACAATGAGTATCCCCATACGGGATGCACCCATCCCTCTACAGCCCCACATCAAGGCGAAAGAAAAGTACTAGCACAAAATCTCTGTGCCAAACCCATTCAGTTAGGGTAGCAATACTACCTACTTTTACAAATGAGGTTATTCAGTGCCAGGTTTGAACCTTGATTGTCTCCATCACTCGAAAAGAATCAAAGTTGTCTTCTCTAAAGCGCATGTTGTTCCTTGTTTTCCAAATGTTCCAAGCAACACATCGCTACAATGACCGCCATAGATCCCACTCTGACCGTGATGAACAAAGACCCATATTAGGTTCAAAATGTTCCAGCAGTAAATTATGGCCTACATATGAGATATCCCACCAGGCATAGAGCGTGCGCCAGATGTCATATGACATTGGATACATCCAAATAGATGTTTTAC
>JAOWBN010015944.1:0-10808 GCA_028565015.1 Pinguicula moranensis
GAGTTTCACAATTTGAGTCATCGACCCAAATGATCCATAATATATATATCAAAAACTCAAGGAACAAGATGATTTTAGTCATCCAGTATACATGAAACTAACAAGAGTACAATGCTTTAGGTCACATACCTAACACCTTTGGCTTGGAATATTGATTGTAAGATCCTTGAAGGACAGTCCAAACTTCTTGAGAGGTTGAGCACCCGATATGTGGTGATGTGCAGAATCAGTAAGAGAGGATAAGATGAGGGAAACAATTTGCTTATCAACGTCCCTCCAAGCAATGTATTTAGGACTTTCAAGGAGAGGATCTTTGGGATTGGACTAGGGAGGTGCAGTCAGAGAACCGTCAACATAAGGAAGAAGTTTGTGACTACGAAGAAGAGGAATGAGCTAGTTTTGCCTGATAAGGAAGTTATGATCAATGAGTTTGATGGTGATAAGGCGAACAAGGGTGTTAAGAGAGATAGAATAAGAAGAAGCCATTTGGGAAGAAAGAACATAGGCAGAGAAAGCAAAAAACGAGGAGGTTGGAAGGCGTGGGATGAGGGAGGAGATAGATTGCAATTCTGAAAGGGCAGAAGAGAGGAAGCAGGATCAGACAACGACTGTGAAGCCATGAAAAGTGTCTCTAATACCATGAAGAGGTTTGAAGACCTCAAGAATGTGTGATGAAGATTTGATGAAGAGTAGAATGTAGGATTTGTTCCAAAATTTTCATTGTTCTTCACTGCCTAGACTAGTCTAATGTGTACTTTGTTATTGCTAGAGTAGGTGATGTGTCCATGTGAGAGTGGTATATAAAGATTTGGAAAATAGTATTCTATGTGATACTATCACTCTCAACAGAGGGTTGAGCTTTGGACTTCTTTTAACGTACTCTTACCAATTGTTTTTGTTAATATTTAGTAACATGCTCTTACAATTAGTAGAGCATATGTTCTCTATTTTGATATCAGAAAGATGAATCAACCCATAATGTTGTGGGCAAAAAACTTTTGTACACATTAATCAGAAGTTTTATCTGAAAATACACACGATCACATAAGACGTCTGCAATCACAATTAATGCGCAATTAATCCGCTGCTAACCATGATTAGGGTTTACCATTGACGGCATTGACGATAAATATTATATCGTCAATGTCGTTTAAGATAATTTGCACCACCCGATGATGGATCAAACGGGATCAGACCGGATGAAGGAGATGATTAGTAATCTTTGTATATACTTTGAAATATGTATAATTAAATCAAAATTCAACTTTAAAACTAAAATTGCATTAGCTATTTATTAACTCAAAAGGTGTATTCTTCTTTTAACTCAAACGTGTGTCCATACATCTCAAATATTAAAGTATTGGCTCAAATCTACCGGCAGGGTTTCTCTTGGCCAATCCATCTAGTTATGTATCTGTTTCATGGTAATTTAGGTCATCTACACTTCTTTGGTAGGATTGTTTCAATGTGGACAAATTGGAATTAGGAAACAAGCCAAGACAAGGATCATTTATAGTCGGACTAATCGGCGTTGGCACATAAGACAAGGCAGTAGGTTGTGAACTTTCTGCTGGTCATGGAGGCCAAACATTGGGAGGAACATAGCTATTACTTGCACCAAAATTCTGAGGTGCTGAACTATTTTGATATATATGGTATTGTGAAGCTTGTGAATACACATAAGAGTAGCCAGTATGTTGGAAACTTTTTGCAGGCCATGGAGGTCAAACATTGGGAGGAATATAATACTACTGACACCAAAATTCTGATGTGCTGAGCTATTTTAATACGTATGATGCATGAAGCTTGTGGAGGTCACTCATGTCTCCAACAAATGCCCATCTACCACTTTAAATATCTCATTCGTCGCCCATGACCTAAATTTTACAATAATAACATTCAAAAAATATACATCATAATAGCTCAAAAACTCAGAAAAACATTAAAAAAAATAACATCAAGGCACTTAACATTCAAAAAAATATTAATTTAAACAAAAAAAGGCAACTAATAACGTACTACAATTAACATTTACTATTAAGAAGAAATATTTGTTATATATCTGTTTAAAATAAACAATTAATGTACTTAATTTAACAATAAAAAAAAATAAAAAAACTAACTAACCAGGATCTAGATTTGGGAGGAGAATGCAGGAAGTTGGATGCAAAAAAGCAGACAAATGGAATGGAAATAAGGGGTTGCATCACTTTTAGCTAACTAAAATAAATAATGAATGTACCAAATTAAAAAAAAAAATACCTGGATATATGAGTAGAAATATGTTTGTATTTCGTAGAAGTTAGAAGTTAAACCAATGAGCAAGGTGGGTTTCCACCTAATATATATGCGGAGGAGATGATTTTTGGGTTGGAATTATATGGAAAAAAAGATGCCGTGGTTGACATCTACAATATTTGAGTAATTGTGCACTTCGTTGTGGAGCACATTGACAGTAATACAAGACAGACTAGAAAATGAAGAGGAGATGTACAAATTCAAATGGCTCAACTAGTGTAAATTTTCAACAGCAGTGGACACTGTGAAAGTTGTTGGTTTTTTGCATTATTTCATACGATATTACGGATCAGAGGAATCATACAAGTAAGATAAGACAAACATAAAGATTTCAAGCCATAAGAACCAAAAAAATAGAAAACTTTATTGTTTCAAACTTGAAAGTGTGACGAGTTCCTTCTTTATAATTGTTGGAATACGGGCATGAGGCCATATTCTTGAAAGTTTTACCATTGTATTAGTGTATATAAATTCATTTATTCTCACAATATTAATATATTTTTGCCTAAATTCTATTTGGTTTCAGATCCAAACCCTAGCCTCTCAAAACAACCGCCACCCAACCAAACCCTAAATACAACCGCCCCCTCCCACTAACCCTACAAAATTGTCGCCATCGTCCCATATTTGAAAGATTTGTCCAGTCTCCATTGTCTCCTCTAGTGTACTATTCAGCGAGTGTCTTTCATGTCAGCAGTAAGTTTTTTTTGTTCAAGTGTTAATTTTGTTCGTGTGATATCATAGGGGGACTCCAAAAGATCTCCGACCAACAAAGTTCGCTGACTCCCACACGGATTTCTCTCACGCACACGATGGCGCATCATGTGGCTGATGCAAATTTTAAGGTCTATAATCAATGCGCGAATAATCACAAAATAAGTTAAAAATACCTTAAAATTATTATAAATCGCAAGAGGATGACGTCAATTATAGCAATAAAGGAGTCAAACCTACAGGAAGACAAATTAGACTCTTAGCACGTAGACTCTTTAACCCTAACAACATGCTTAACATAACCAGAGAAAGATATATAGTGACCGAATAGGAATTAAAAATTTATAAAATTAAATGCATAATTAAATTGAACTACAAAAAAGAAACCAAAAGCACACGGGTTTTGTTGAAATTTAGTGAAACGAAATTACTCCTAACATAATTCGGGTGGCTAAAACACACGAGATCAAATTAAATAGAATTAGAAAACACATTAACTTGTACACTAAGAAACTAATTCTAAATAATATTAATTAATCTAGGACTAGAATTCTTCTCTTCTTTGCAACCTTCATTATTAAGGAGTCTCCTTTACCTTGTAGACTTCTTCATTCCATCACTGAATCACACCCTTCCTTCCTTGTCACGTTTTTCCATTGCTTTGAGGGTAAGTCACATAGTTTTCCCTTGTTGGGCTTGAACTTTGTTGTGTTTTTCCTGGGCTTTCCATTGATATATTGCACGCTCAAATATGATATTTGGATCTCGACTTATGGCCCACCGACGTAGACAGTGCAGAACAAAATAATAATTGGACGGTTTTTCCGACTGAAGTTAAAACTCAATTTTGTCTGTTGTAGATTGAATCTGGAAAAGTATTCTTCAAGGAAGTTGTAGTCCTCCTTCCAAACTTTGCATGTGTATCTTGTGCGTTCATGGCGGATACACCTTCCAAGCTTTGCATGCCCCAAAACTTAAATCCTTATTCATGCTTGAATAAGCAAAAAACACAAATTAAAGGACTTAGACTTCACGACAATTGAAGTACTCATTTTATGAAACAACTCATAATATGTATAAGTACAACAAAGGACTATAACAAACCACACATAACTCACAACGATTTAACAAAGATCTTCAATAAATCCTTCATGGTCACTCCATCCAATCAATTTGTCCAACATATAATTTTAGGAAAATCAAATTTCACATAAGTCTCAAACCATCGTCACCGAGTCATCAAGCAAGAATAATTTAACTAACACCTTGTGTCAATGTATGGAGCAAATTCAAGAAAAAGCACGAACAATCCTTACCTTAGTGAAGTTGATGCACAAATTATAAGGTCTTTGTCTTGGGTTATAATGGGGCTTAGGACACAGTGGGATAAATGTGGGAAGTAGGGTCAAACACTACTAAACTCAAGCATTAATACACCCAAACTAAATGTAACCACTAACCCGACTAATGATAAAAATGGACCACAAACCCAACCACCTTCAAACTTGAGAATTTATGTACATGCAGAATTAGAAAAGTACTCGTACTAGTTTTGTTTTGTTTTTTAATGTAGGCCGCCTTTTTCATGCATATGAGCTCGTAGAAGTAGTACACATATTCGTGAATTAAATTATCAATTCTGTTAATCTCCGAAACCAACAACCATACATACTAATCATCAGTCAACGACCACAATTTTTGCTTTCCCAAAATGCACCAATACCCTAACTTAGGAGCAGGGATGAGAAGAAAACTAAAAAGAATATATGGGATTAATGGCTAATGTGTATATAGGAAAAAACAAAGGCAAGAAAGACTCAGACTGGTTATCTAGGATTAAAGTATGGTAAGGATATATATATAAACACGTCGCGGCTTCTGGAATGAATTACGAGGTGGTGTCTTCTACAAATTGGGATACGTCTTCAGGGCTTTCCACTAATATATTGCACGGCTAAATCTGATCTTTGAATCTCAAATTATGGCTCACCAATGTAGACGGTGCAGAACAAAATAGTTACTGGACAGTTTTGCCGACTACAGTTCAAGCTCGATTGTGTCCACTATAGAGACCAAATCTTGAAAAGTGTTCTTCATGGAAGTTTTAATCCTCCTTCCAATCTTTTCATACGTATCTTGTGTGTTCATATCGGACACTAGTTCAAGTTCTGATGTTTTTTGAAGTTGCGTCAACATTGGAAATTTTGCTCATGGCTCACTCAAAAATCGCCAATTTCGCTCAATGATAATTACATGCACATAGAACACTATCAAAGCATAAATTATGTCATTAAAACACTAATCACATCTAAATGAGTGTAAAACACACAAAACCATTATGAAATCATCTAAGTAAAGATGTACTATTTGATTCACATCAGTGACAAGTACCTTGTTGAACAGTTGAACAGAAAGAATTTTCATGCATAGTCTAACAGTCTTGAGTTATTTTTGGGTGGCTAACGGAAGCTTAGTTGGCTTCTTGAATATGTGATACCCAAGAAAAATCTGTTGTGAAAGCTTATGAGGAATGGTGTATGAAGAACTATGTGACCTTGCGGTGGATGTTTAACTCCATGGAAGCATTGGTCTACAACATGTTTATGTACTACAAGATTGTGCCGAGTCTTTGGGTTTGCATCAAAAGGATATATGCGCATGTGCGTAATGATTCTCGAGTCTTTGAACTTCACCAGGACATTAGTCGTGCTTCCCAGGTTAATCTAGGAATATATGTTGCTGATTACTTTGGCTATTTGCAGAGACACTGGAAGGAACTATATTAATATGAGCCTCTGAGTGACTTTAAATGCAACCATTATGGTGAGTTTGAAGCCAAATGCCTTGATAGTCATAGGACATATTAGTTCCTGATGGGCCTGGAGCCCGAATTTGAGTCTCTCTGCACCTACCACGCATCTGCCCTACTTATTTTATGCATTAGCCATAGTTTACAGTGATGAGAGATGGCGTGACCTTCTACGTCCAACTACTACAATTTTCGGGCCCTTTCACTTGCAGGTTGCTGAAACGATGGTCTTTGTTGTACCTTCTAGCCAGTGCTCTACTAATCCTTATTGCCAGCATTATCGCAAAGAGGGGCATACTACTGATCGTTATTTTTCTCTTCATCTGAAATTTAAAGAAGTAATTTGACCGAACTCGTGCAGTTGGTCGAGGTGCAAGACGTGGTGGGGGTGCTCCTCGAGTGGGTGCAATTACAGATAATTTTGCTGAAAGTATGCTTACTTACTACTTCAGACTTTAGTCAACTTCAATCCCGGATGGCACAACTTCAATCACGTCTTGAGTTGATGGTTTCCTCTTTGGCTTCAGGTTCCATGACCGTTGTTGTTGTAGGTACTCCTACTGCCCTTCATGGTAAGTTTGTTCATCTTGCTTGGATTCTGGATTCAGGGACAAACAATCATATGTTCGATGAGCTGTCCACTTTTACTTTCTTATTGACCCCCATAAATGAGTCTGTTTGTATTGTTGATGAGTCTTTCATCCCCATCAAAAGTTAGGGTAATGCTCAATTATCTCCACACATCACTCTTTCATATGTTTAATATGTCCATAATTTTGCCTTTAGCCTTATATTTGTATATCAACTTGTTAATGACCATAATTGTGCTATTGTTTCCTGCCACATTGTTGTTATTTGTAGGACCTGAGTACGAAGAAAATATTTGGCACGGGGCATGAGCATAGCGGCCTCTACTACTTTGGTGAACTTCCATCGTCCTAGATATCTCCCTCCTTCCAAGCTAGTGTGAATTGAATTTTCGTAAGCGGAATATAAACGTAGAGTTTATTCTTGCAACAACGAAACACACGAGTGCACCAAAGATAATAACTGACCGAAACAAAATGGATAAAATTAATAATAAAATTGATGGAAATAATGAAGATAAGAGACATGTTATATCGTAGAAACCCAATTAAATAAGAAACATCAACCCTTAGCAAATTACTGCGCTAAAAACAAATGTAAAGCAGAGGCTTAATCGAATGCCTACCCGAGAATCAACACAAAAATCAAAGTCAACCTACATGAATCTTAAATGCATGCAACCTAGTTCTCTTCAGAATAGGGATTGAAGAACAAAGAGATTTCTCTTAAGTTCGTAACATAAACAATCATAAAATTGAGGTATATGGTTCGACCATTACATGCCTTTTTTATAGGCAAAGAATTGACTTAGGCCTAGAACTCTAATTCCTAAATTTGAGAATATTCAAAACAAAATAATCTCTATCTTATCTAGTTTTAAGATTATCTCAAAACAAACTAATCTCTATCTTATCTAGTTTTAAGAATATCCAAATCAAACTAAATTCTATCTTACCTAGATAATAAGAATAACTAATTAAATTTAATTCCCAACTTCTGCCAGTGGGCCATAACCCCCACGTGCACCATCCCACATGCTCGATTTGGCAGCCTCCACAAATTGCAGCACATTGACCCAAGGCGTGCAAGCTTTTAGTTTGGCTTCCTCTTACTTCCTCACGCCTTTCAGCAGCACAATTAGCGCTTCCTTCGTCTTCTTAGTCCTTGCGCGAGTCATTGGCTCTCTCATATCCTTCAAAGGATTAGCAATGTGCATGTGAGCTCGTACATTCACATCATAGTGCTTATTCGTTTCTTTCTGTTTGTCGATCTCTAATAATTATGTTTTTCTCCAAAGACATGAAATTTTGGTTGTACATGTTTTGTCCCAAATAGAAGTCATCCCCGTACAAAACTTGATGATAAGGCTGTTCACTGTATTTTTGCGGGATATTTCTCTATGACAAAATGATATCGGTGCTATGATCTTGTCACTTATGCAGACAGGCAAACGCGTGTGTGCAAATGGGTTAGGCACAACACACATGAAAAAATATACAAACATGCCTAAACCGCCCGTATGAAAACGTGCGCGTAGTATGCAAATTTTTTTAGGCAAAATATATGAGTGTGATATCCGCCCGTTTTAAAAATGCGTGCGTGTCGGGCTTAAAAGTTCAACCTGCAAACCGTGGCATGTAGTGTGGGCTCACTCGCACCATAAAATTTATTTTTCAAAATTGTCATTTAAATTATATTAAATTTTATTAAATAATCAAAAATAATAAAAAATAATTAAAAACATCCCTGCAACGCATATTTTTTACGTGTGTCATGCCAGACACGAACATTTTAAATACATGCGGTCGATGGTGAATGCATGTTTACAAAATGTGTGTGTGACAACTTGGAGAATGGAGACCGTGTCATGCATTGCAGGTTGGCCCACACCGCACATATGCCTAGCCACTTGTCATTTTTATCACTCTTTGGATGTCACATTCTTGGAGTATGTCCTATTTTCCCAGGTTTTGCTCCCTCTTAGAAGGTCCATGTTCGGCCTATTGTGGAAGACATCCCCATTCTTCATTGTCATATCCCAATACATGACCACCCATCTATTATATTCACATCCTTGCTCCTCCATATTTGGTTCCTCCAGATCTAGTTCCCTTTCAGACATATTCTCGTCGGCCACACTCCATGACATCCTTGCCAGAGTTTTCATCGAATCAGGTATTGTATCACCTCCCACATCTCCTGATATTGTTGTCCCTATATCTCTTACCCGTGATCGACGTCCCCCTAGTCGCTTGACTTTTAGATGTTGTACTGACCACCCTTTTTTCAGGTATATCTCTTAACAGGGTCTATCCAAATTCCATCATTCTTTCATAAGTGCAGTTGACTCGGTCTCTATCCCCTCGGTCTAACCATGAAGTACCCAAGAATCCTCAATGGGTGACTGTCGTTAAAGTGTAAATAGATGTTAATCAGCGCAATCATACATGGGAACTGGTGGCACTTTCCCATGGGAACATGTTGCTGGCCGCAAATGGGTGTTCAATGTGAATTTGACCGATAGAACCATTGACAGGTTTAAAGTCCGACTTGTGACTAAAGGGCTCACTCAGTTTTCTAGCAAGATTTTTAGGGCAACTTTTTGACCTGTGGCTAAGTTTACTACTGTGAGACTTTTTGTCTCGCTATTTGCTTCCTATTCGTGGATCTTGTATCAGCTTGATGTCGAATGCATTTCTGAGTGGCGACTTATCTAAGAATATCTGCATAGATGCATTGCCTGGGTTTCAGGATGAGGAGTATTCACGAAAAATATGTCATCTTCGAAAGTCTCTTTATGCGTTGAAGCAATCTCCTTGTAATTTGGTCGCTTTATCAATGTTGACTTTGGGCTTCGCTCGATGTCATTTTCATTATACCTGTTTCACTCATCGAAATTCTTGAGGTCAATGTGTCATTATCTTAATTTATGTGGATGATATTAGAGTAGTAAAGATGATGCACATAGTATCGATCAAGTAAAGCGTCATCTTGGAATGACTTTCGACGTCAAGGATTTGGGCTCTCTCAAGTACTTTCTTAGCATTGTGGTGGCTAAGTCTCGTCGAAATATTTCCTTGTCCCGACAAAAATACATACTTGACCCCCTTTAGGACACTAGAATGCTTAGGTGTAGGTATACCTCCTCTCCTATGAATCCAAATCAGAAGTTGTCTGCAGATATGGGAGAGTTGTTGCCAGATCCGTTTGGGTATTAGCGACTTATAGGCCATCTTATCTATCTGACAAACACAAAACCAGATATCACTTTTACAGTTAGTGTTATCAGTCAGTTCATGCACTCATCAAGAAAAACTCATCTTGAAGCAGCCTATCATATTCTCCGGGATCTGAAAACCTACCCTGATCTCGGCCTCTTCTTTGGATAAGGAGCTCAATCCAAACTCTCCTGCTTTACTGATCTTGATTATGCAATAGCAAAAGGTGATCGTCGTTCTACTTCAGGGTTTTTGAACCTTTCGTGGGAGTCACCTTATCTCATGGAAAAGCAAGAAACAAATAGTTATCTCTCGATCAGCTATGACCCAAGGTGGGATTCCCAATTACAAATTCTTCCACATTATATTGTGATAATAAATTGCTATTGTGTTTTCGTTCTCCATTGAGGCTGATATCCATTTCATTTGTGATAAAATTCAATAAAAAGTTTCCTCTAAAGTTTGTCACATTCCGAGATCATACGATTGATATGTTTACCAAGTATTAAAATATGAGCCTAAGTCCATTTGTAGATTACTCTAATTTTTTATCCTTTTATTAATTTATATAAACTCACATACAATATCAATGCAATACCTTTTAATTACCTAAATTCTATTATAATGCTCGCCGCGACAGGGCATTATCCTACCATGCACGGCATCTGAATTCTGAATTCTGATTTCTCATATCTGCTGCTACATTTTATCATTTACGTACTCAAGTCCAGCAGAAAAGGGAGCAACAAAAAAGAAACAAAAACAGTAAGGCAGAATAATATAATTTTCACTCCTATGTACCCAAATTCTGGCATCCAAAGACACGTGCGGCTGGTTACACACCAAGTGCAGTAATATCTGCAAAACGTACACTGGATCACAGCCGTACAACCTGAACAGGTCAGAATCTAAACAAAACTCCAGCACTACAAAACCATAAGGACCTACATTTCCAGAATACAGTACGCGGAGCCATGGAACAAGTTAGGGAAAATGTTATAAGCTACAAGAAGTCAACTTAAGTGTTATTTTTTTTTTTTTACTTTCATTACCACGGAGAAGAAGCTATGGCTTCAAAATTACTTCCGGCATCTTGAATCTTTGCTTCGGTTTCCTTCAGCCTAGCTGCCAAAACTGCAATTATTTCATCCCCCTTTTCCTTGGCTGATACAGCAACTGAG
>JAOWBN010015955.1:0-10808 GCA_028565015.1 Pinguicula moranensis
TTTGAGCCCAATTCGAACTTAAATGAGATTTAAGTGAATTGGGCCCAAAAGCCCAATTCAAACGATTAAAACGATTCCATCGTTTTCTGTCGGTTGAGTCGTCTTTTTTGTTCTTCACATTCTTCCTCCTGACCGCGACGAGCTTCCGTCCCTTTCTTCTTCAAATCGTTAGTTGAGATCCAAAGATTACGGATCTTGTTTTTTCTCAGCTTTATCGTCTTTAAGACGTGAGATGGAACCAACGATTTTGGGTGTGGAATTCGACTCATCGGTTTTGGAGAGAAAAAATCTATCGGACTTGTCGTCGCCGGTTTCTTCGCCGGATTTGTGAGCCTAGCAGCTCCTTCGTTCTCCCAGAGAGCGAACGTGATAGAGGGCTTCCTCTTTGGAGCCTTTGTGGTCATAATTTTTGGACAAACAAGTTTCGGACTCGAGCAAATTCCGGCGACTCCTTTTAGCTCCAGCGACTCCTTTCAGCTCCGGCGACATTGAGGTACTATAGTTTCCTCTTTCAACTTCTATTACATGCATTAAGCACTAATTGAGTCCAATTTCGTGTTTTGATTCGAATTTGTGAATTCGAATTTGGTCAAATTGGACCTAATTTCACAACATTAATCCCTCCAAAATTTTGTGGATTGCTCATCCTGCGAGTTGTCCAACCTGGCCGATTACCTAAATGCCCTCAATTGTCAAATAAATTACATCTTATACCTGGTATAAAATTCATCCAAAATCCTAAAATTGAAGTATCCTTCCAGACGGATACTTCTCATTTCCCGTCTTCACGACTGCGCTTCTGTGTTCTTCCCGATGGATCGTCTCCTTCCGTGTCTTCTCGACTAGAGTTAATCTGCGCTAGTCTCCAGGTATGGAAGCTTGAAGTTCTGCCCAAAATAGGCTTAAGATGTGTGTTGCAGTGTACCTCTCTCATTTGTAAGGTCGTCGTCGTCTGATGGTCTTAGATGTGTCCTTATTTTTCTACGTATTCATTTCATCTTTAAAATGTTGGCTTTGTTATCTGTTTAATTGATCCTTGGTCAAAAATTCCGACGATTGAGTCTTTCAAACGAAAAAGCTGATTCTAGGGTTTGACTAGATCTAGTGAATTATGTTTAGGGTGAGCCCTCTAGGAGCAAAGCCATGGACTACCATCCAATTCCAGGTTCAAACTTGTACAGAATCGAGTTTGCTTTCATCCTCCTCCAAAACGAACTCTATTCTGACTTAACCATAGTGTATAGTGCCATATGCTTTTTCAGATTTTAGCAAATTTTACTGACAGAAACTCATGTGTATGTAGCAGTTCTATTTGATCTCTTCGTGAAGAACTACTGTTAATCTCAACCACATCGCCAGAGTGCAGGTACAGAATAGATGTTCAAAGGTTTCCAAACTTACTTGACAGAATAGATGTTTTAAATGCAGTAACTTTCAATGGTATAAATCTGCTCAATATTTGTTGTATCAATATTTGCTTTGTAGAAAGTGGTAGGTATGTTTGAAATAGAGTTACGCATTGTAACTACATGTAGTATAGCCTATCCTACAACTACAACCATTTATCCTGCTCATCCATATGTGTGGAATGGTATAGTCGTCAGTTAGTTGGTGGTAGTAATCTTCCTCTTGAGTTGAGCAATTTACTCCAATTCCAATCTGAACAGATCTTTTAACCAATTTGAATCTCTGAGATAAGAGCTCTTTTTTTTCTCATCAAAGATATTACTAGGGAGATCTTAAAATCTGACAATCCGTGTGTAGATGCATGCAATATTGTTTTGAGTGAAACTCTGCTAAAGTTAGACAAAAGTTAAACAAAATGCCACTTCAATAGGTGCTTTTTCAGCCTACTTTAGTATGTGTAAATTATGATGTTTAGCATTGTTTTCTTCTATATATAATAAGATGAAAACTTGTGTTGTGTTTATGGTATAACTAAGTTACGATGAACTTCTTGCTAGTTGAAACACTCTCCCTTTGTGAAAGATTGTTTCTTCTTGCGCTACTCACCATCCTTGAATTACAGGGAACCCAGAAAATGTCACCCGGCATTGTAAGCGTAACTGTAACCGTAACCCCGATGCACCGCCAAAATACCTCATTATATATAAGATTTCAGAAAGATTAGCCTTCCTCGAACGAATTAGCCAAGAGTCCAACAGGGAGTGCTTCAAAAACTTGTGGATGTCAGACAAGGCCTTCTCCCAACTTTGTCGAATATTGCGGGATGAATGCGGTTTGAAGGACGATCAGTGTGTGTCGGTCGTTGAGAAGGTGACAATATTCCTACGCACGTCACTCACCACCAGAAAAATAGTCTTACGGACTGATTTTCAGCGTAACTGTCAGACCATCAGTCAAGCGTTTCACCAAGTTCTGTGTGTTGTCCTCAAATTGCGTGGTAGACTTCTTGTACAACCAGTCCCTATCGACAATACATGCATCGATAGGCGATGGAAATGCTTCCAGGTCCGTTTCATTAAGCTTTTTGTTTGGTAATACAACTTTCAAGAGTATTGCATTTTGACCTTTATTAATGTTTGGCCTCTTTTCAGGGATGTGTGAGTGCGTTGAACGGCACTTACATACTAGTACATATCCACGCAGAAGATCAACCACGTTACTGAACAAGAAAAGGGCATTTGGTAACAAATGTCCTTGGAGTGGGCAATTTATCTACATGTTAGCTGGTTGGGAGTGATCAACTGCAGATAATCATGTTAGTTGATTGGGTGGGAAACAGGGAGGTGCCTCAGAACAGAAGCTGAAAAAGGTCAATGTTAAAAATACTAATGAGCCCATCAGCAAGAAGATATCTCTCTCACCAGATGAGGAGATGGCCTTGCTGAACGTTCTGAAGGAACTTGCACTTGAGGGGTGGAAGGTTGGCCAAGGATGGAAGAGGGGAACACATCTCAAAACCGCCGGTAAGATCAGGTCGTTGGTTGTAGGGAGTACCATTACTGCGAAGAACGTGCTGAATAAAATTCATAGCTAAGGTAAGCAGTATCAGCTTTTAAGTGAATTCTCCAAATTGAGTGGAATTTCAATAGATGCGGGTACACACGTTGTTGTTGTGGACTCGGAAGAAATATAAAAGGAATATGTTCAAGTATCATTTTCTTTTTTACTATATGACTACATATGATTTACTTTCTAAGCATTTATGATTTTTTTTTATCTTTTTTAGGTGAACAACAAATACTCGTCTCTTCGATGGATGACCTTCCCTATGGTGTGAGCTGTTTGAGCAATTTAGGGCGACGCGTTCAGGTGCTAGAGACCATGTAATGGCAGAGAGGACAATTAACAAACTCACCACTGAAGTCCATGAAATAATAGATAAATCTGATAAAGGATGGACAACTCAGCCGATCCACCGGCTACAGATGCCGATGACAAAACCAAGCAGGTCCAAACTATTTGATAAACAAAACCGCATGGATGCTGAAGAGTTCAAGCTGGAAAAGACCCTGAAGTTGAGGCAACGACTGGATGAGTGTGGTGAGCTAGAATTGGCCACCAAGATACATCTTGTTGACGAACTTCTCAGCCACGAAAGGCAATATTACTATTGGACCACCTCAGATGGATATGAGAGGGGTGAACTCATCAAACTTATGCAAAGGGAAGTTAGACTAGGTTAGAGCTCAGTTGCTCTTTGTATTAACCCCACATTTGTCCCGAAAACTTGAAAAAGATATCAAGCTACTAAATGCACCTTAATAGTAGGTTAAATTGAAAACCTTTCGTGGACCTGCTGTAGAAGGTCATGCACAAGGCATCAAAAGGAAGGCCCTTTTCTTCCGGGATCAGGTTCAGGGTTCAACTTAGCTCGGTCCCAGTCCTCATTTGCTTGTTTTTTCTTATCATTACCTCTCAAATTTTCACACACATATATACATACATATATATACATATATCAGGATGTTAAGGAACCCAGAAGAAAATCGTACTTAAACCACCAGAGACAAATCCCAGAAGAGAATAATCGGCGTTCAACGAAAGATGAAATACTCTATAGAATCAAGCATGGTTCCATGATCTGCCCTCTCCAATTATCCCAGAAAGCATTGGTTTCGCATCCGTGGTGGTTGTGCTCGTACTTAGACCACTAGGGACATCTGATGTTGAACTATTGGTATTTGTCATGAAACTAGTCGTATCATCAAAGTTCCAATCGGTTAAATAGCCCGGTCGGGAAGTCACTGGAGCCACCACAATGTCTCCAGAGAGCATGGCTAGGACACGGGACATTGCAGGACGTAAGGTTGGAGCAGCTTGGGTGCATAGTAGAGCCACCCCGATGATCCTTCTTACTTCATCTGTGTTGTACTGGTGCAATGTTGGATCGACTAGATCGATTTCTCTGTTTTCTTCGTGAAGATTCCAAGCCTGAGAATACACAAAACAGTTGGTTCATACAACACATGGTTTTCCTCAAAGCGAATCAAACACCAGGGAGAGGTACGTTGTGGTTCTCAACTAGAAGACTTACCCATTCAAGAAGATAAACACGATCATGTTTCAAGCTCGTGTCAGAATTTGTCCTGCCACTAACAATCTCCAGAGCCACAACACCAAAGCCGAAAATGTCGGCCTTCTCAGTAAGATGTCCACGCATAGCATACTCCGGTGCCAGGTACCCACTAAACCAGACAAAGAACTCCATGAATGGTATATATGTGTGTGTGCGAGCATGTGCGGAACATGAATCAGGAATCTTACATTGTGCCAGCAACTCGAGTGCTTATATGAGTCTTCTTTTCATCATACAATTTGGCCAATCCAAAATCTGAAATCTTAGGGGTAAGATCAGAATCCAGAAGTATGTTGCTAGCCTTCACATCTCTATGAACAATTCTAACTCGGGATTCCTCGTGGAGATAAGCAAGACCCCTTGCCACTCCCAAGCATATATCATAGCGTGTAGTCCAGTCTAGGTATTTGCTTTTGCTTCCTGCATCATAAATCAGTTGTTCGTCGTCAAAAAGCACCACGTCATCGAATAATGTTCAGAGTTGAGAATTTTTACCATCTCCAAATAATAGTTGATCGAGCTCTTGTTCACAAGATACTCGTAAACGAACAAACGTTTATCTCCCCAATGCAGCAGCCATACAGTTTCACAAGGTTGCGGTGATGCACAGCAGATATAGAGGAAATCTCTGCTATAAACTGGCTCTTGCCTTGGTGTGACGCCACCGAGGTTGCTTAACAGCAAACACTCCCCAAGCTTAACAGGTCCATGTGGAATACAAGAGTAATCGAAACATAAATGCTTGTCTTGGACATAAACCCTAAGAAAACAGATATTACCTTGTAAACTGGACCGAATCCTTCCTCCCCGAGCTTATTTGCAGGATTGAAGTCCTCGGTTGCAGCTTTAAGCTCAGAATAAATGAATGTGCAAGGTCGTTGTTGTAAATCGCACCAATTCAATCGGTAAAAACTTTGAATAATCGAACACAATGTAAAGATCTCGAGAGAATTTTGGGGAAAATCTCACTCCCCTGTTTGTTTGTTTTAATAGTTAAATTTTTGTATTAAAAAGAAAGTCATAATTTACAAGAGGCCCTACTTGGCCTTTTTCCGACAGGGATTCTTTTCTTGTGTCATTCGCAGATTTCCAGATGTCCAGCAATTAATTTGAGATTGCTTCGGGAAGGGTAAGCAAATTCCAATCACTTAAGTGATCATTTGTGTTGTAATATTTTGTTTGGATCACCCTGCGCCACAAGCTCCCTGTATCCAATCTCATCCTCCATAACCATTTGGTCATTAGAGCTATGTTCATGTGCTTAGGATCCCTGATACCCAGTCCACCTTCTTCTACCTTGCTGCAGACATTGTGCCACTTTATCCAATGGATAGGCTTGTTGCGACCTAAATTATTTTTCCACAGAAAGTTGCTCAAGATTCTTACCATAGTTTTCAAGACTTGTTTAGGAGCCTTGAAAATTGATAAGTAGTACAAAGGAATTGAGGACAAGACTGATTTTATCAATGTTACTCGTCCAGCCATGGATAGAAACCTGTTTTCCCATTTGTCCACTCTTTTCTTGATCAGCTCTATAACAGGTTGCCACATTTTCAATCTTCTTGGGTTGTCTCCTATTGGCAGACCAAGTTATATGAAGGGTATCGTATCAATTTTGCAGTTCAGTTTCCTAGCAAATCTTCCAAGCTGCGCCTCTTTGGTGTTGATTCCGAAAATTCTGCTCTTATTAAAGTTTATTGCCAAACTAGAGACAAGCTCAAATAGCCTTAGTATGCCTTTCAGTACAAGAACATTCTCTTTGCTGCCTTCTGCAAACAATAATATATCATCTGCAAATTGTAAGTGGGACAAGCTGATTGTTCCAATTTTGACCGGTTTCAATATTTGGATCTCCACTGCTTTATTCATCATCAGGTTAAATCCTTCCACTACTATGAAGAAGAGAAATGGAGACAGTGGATCTCCCTGACGGAGGCCTTTCTGAATTTTGAACTCCCCAGAACTGCTTCCGTTAATCAAGACAGTAGCATGTGAAGATGAGATACACTCTTTTATCCACTCCATCCAAATTTGACAGAACCCAAGCTTGCTCATCATAGACAGTAGAAACTCCTAGTCCACACTATCAAAAGCTTTTGTAAAATCCACCTTAAATAACAAAGAGGGTTTCCTAGACTTTTTCATAGAGTGAATGGCTTCATTAGCCACTAAGATACCATCTAAAATCTGCCTTCCATGGATGTAAGCTGTCTGATTTGCGGAGATAATATTGTGCATGATTTTCTTCATCCGATTAGCTAGGAGTTTTGACAAAACTTTGTACCCACATCCTACTAGTGAGATTGGCCTAAAATGGTCTAATGAGAGAGGGATTGGATAACTTAGGTACCAATGTGATAGAGGTAAAGTTGTTCCCCTTTGGCAGTTTCCCCTTGCGGTAAAATTCTTGAATAAAAGCTACAAAATCATGCTTCAAAGTCTCCCAGTGCCTTTGTATAAAGTGGAAAGTGTAACCGTCAGGCCCTAGACTTTTGTTTGGAGAGCAACTCCAAACCATGGCTCTTATCTCTTCTTCTAAGAATGGAGCTATCAGTAGCGCGTTGTCTGCTGCTGAGAGAATCGAGTTAGCTGGTCTCCCTTGACCATTTGATTCTTGATTTTTGCCTTTGCAAGGATTCCTGATTTCGCAAGGATTGTTGAAGTTGATTCCATATGATTTGTCGTGTTTGAATCTCAGCAGGTGTAGGCAGATCTCGTTCCACATTTTCATCTAAGCAACGCAGTTGGGCTTTCAGCTCCTCTGTTTTGTTACCTATTTTTCCAAATACATTCTTATTCCAGTCACATAGCTTCTACCTCATGAGCCGCAATTTCTCAAATAGCTTGAAACAGCTTGTTCCTTGCACCTGAATGGCTGACCACTCCTTCTTGACAAGCTCATCAAAACCTTGTGCATTGTCCCAACAGTTAAGAGTCTTCATCCCTTTTGGTCCCCAATTAACCTCTTCTGATTTTAACAAGATAGGTCTATGGTCCGATACCGCTCTATCCAATCCAATTTGATACAATTCAGACCATGTATCCATCCATTCTGGTGACAGTAAGAAACGATCCAATCTGCTGCAACATGCTCCCCCACGAGAGATGAAAGTATACCGAGCTTTCTGCAGAGGGATGTCAATTAGGCCTGCTTCCAATATGAATTTATTGAATTCCTCCATTTCAGTAAGGGGTAGTGAAGCATTGCTTCTTCTTTCGTCGGAGTTCCTGATTGCGTTAAAATCTCCTGCCACACACCATCTAGCAGCAGGATCTCCAGCTATAGCTATAACAATTTTGGCCCACTGTCTCCGTTTGAGCCTCAAGGTATTAGGTGCATATATGTTCATGAGATGTACTGATTTTGCTTCTTGCCCCCATATGCCTTGTACACATAATATGCCGTCATCATTCCATGAATTTGTTACCTGAAAGGAGGTTTTCTGCCAAATACAGATCAAGCCACCCGATCTGCCTACTGCTTCCGAGCAAACCCATTCAAAATCCTCGTTGGGCCATAATTGTCTGCAAGTCCTCCTAGTTACTACATGTAGCTTAGATTCCTGAATAAAAGCAAACTCTACCCTGTTAACTTGAACCAGGTCCCTAATTTCTTTTTTCTTCATTGCAGTCCCAAGTCCTCTGGCATTGTAGGAGAGAATACGCATTCTTACTGGATAGAAGGTTCTGCGCTGGGGTTACCCACACTTGATTGCTTGTTCTTTGCTGTGTCCCTCTTGTTCAAATTGTCGAGACGACGGCGGAGATCTTCTCTTGGTTCGTTAGAAATAATACCTATTTCAGCTGCCAGGTCAATCATAGCCTCTGCCTCTGTTTTGTTTTTGATTTTTTGAACTGCGGCTGAGATATCCTCTAGGAGCAGTTCCTGTTGCTCCCGTATTTTCCTAGTATGATCTTGTAGTTTTAAATCCGAGTTGATGACAGGCCCCCGTGTGTAGGTCTCCTTCTTTTTTGCTGCTAGAGAGTTGGGCGATAGTTGCAGTAACGGCATAATTTCGAAGGGGTCAGATGTTTGGGAGTTCTGGGTTGTAATACCTATGGAGGTCATTCTGTTGATTGCATCTTCCCTTTGTATTGCTGCTTCTGGGTTTTTGCTCATCTCAGATTGGGAGAGATATATGGGTCGGAGATCCAACTTCTCGTGTTGGCTGGCCAACAAAGCTGTAAACTTACCAAAATGGGGTGGGCCTATCGGGCCCTCTTTTAAGTCCTCGGTTGACTGCTGGGTAGACTTGCTAATTCTGTCTAAATCTTGCCTGGCATCCAGATTTCTGATTCCCTGGTCTTTCTGTGACAATGTGCTCTGTTTACCATAAGTCGAGGACAAGATATGTGAATTCGAGCCTCCCAGAAGCTCTTTTTCGAGTATTGTGCCTTCCAACGGCTCAATTTTAGTTTTGTCGGTCACCGGAGCTTTATTGTTTCGATAATCCTTTTCTGGCAATACATCAGTTTCCGGTGGTGTATCCCGATTATAATTCCGGGTGTTTTTCTGTTCAGTTTCCTGCCTACCCTTCCCCGGCTTCAGGTGCGGCCATTCCTCCTCTGACATTTGTTTAAACCGATCAAAGCTCTTCCGCTCCATTGACGCCACTTTCCTCGCCAAAGGCCATACATTGTGACTTCCTTCCTCAGTCACATGAACGCAAAATTTGCCATCCTCTGTTACTATTTCAATTGATTGATATATTGGACCACTATCAGTAGTTAAAATTTGTAATCTGCCATGCTGCATTTCGGATTGGTTAAGAGTTTTTTCATCAATTGTGAGTAAGGTACCTAAACTCGCTGCTATCTTTGTGAAGAAACCTTCGTACCAGCAATGAAGGGGGGTTCCTCTCACCTGGATCCAGGTTGCTCGAGCTGGTTGTCCATTCATGATCCGCCATGGTCGCAGTGAGTGAATGCATACACTCGCCGCCGTTTTAGCGTCTGATAAGAGTTTTCTCTGATCATCCTCAGAGGAGAGCTTTAATAAGACCTCCCCTCCTTCGAGTCTTGCTGTTGTGCTTTCCATATAGCCTGCTGTATGCAAAATGGAATTGAGGCTCGCAATATCAAGTACTGGTCCAGGTGTTCCAATCAGGCATTTGCGTAACCATAAGGCCGCTTCAGGAGCAGGATGAAATTTAATAGATCTTAGATTCGGGTGATCTGTTTTTGATGGAGTTGGCCTTGCTTCTGTCGTTGCTGGAGTAGTTTCAGGAGGCTGTGTCTTTTTACCGTTTAAATCCCCAATCGGTCCAATTCTGGCCTCACTCACTATCAGCTGATAGGTGCCTACCCAGATGCTGTTTAGCTTTTCCAAGATCTTGTCATCCAGCGATCGTTGTGAGTATCGCACAAAACCAAATCGATGACCGGAGAGAGCGATGTGTTTCGGCACATGTATATCATTCACGTAGCCATATCCTGAGAAAACCTTCCACATCTCATTTCTTTGCCAAGACGGTGGGAAGTTCGTAAAATGGAAAGAGATGGAGTTAGCACGAAGCTTTTTGATGAACTGCGGAAGTGGCCTCCGGGGAGGCTCAAGTGTAGCATCCGTTTTGACTCCTTTAGCTGGAGATTTCTTTGCCCGATTTTCTACTAATTCCCAGTTTTCCTCAGCTGATTGGCCCTGAGTATCAAGAGCCTTCAAGGTGTCGGAGGCCGGCTGAGGAGCCGGAATAGACGACGAGGACGTAGACGCGTGCATTCTGTGTAGCTTTTAGGGAGGCGGTGGAGAGAACATTGCTAGCCTGGTGCAAGTCTCAGCAGCCCAGATCTCTAGCAAGAGTTTCAAACTTGCCGTTATCAGCCAAATTCTAGAGAGAAGCTAGAGAATTTTTATCAAGAGAGAGAATGTGCGTAAAACTCTTTAGAGTGATTTCTTGATATGTTTAGCGCACGAACGCTATAGCATTTCCCACATGAGGTTGGATTTGGATCCATAAACGGTAAAATTATGTAGTTTTAAAATTTGGGCACTTTTTAGAAAGTTTTAATCATATTTTTTGGCACAAACGTTTCTTTCCAAACACGGGGTGATCTTGTAGAAGCACAAGAACAAAAGATCATGTTTAAGAGAGGGGAAAACATATACTCCAGTGTTCCGTATATCACTTGACATGGTACTTAATTACTTGATGACAATTTTTTCTTGACCTGATAAATGCAATGAATCAAAAGAACTTGTGAAAATTAGTATCGGTCAAGTTTTGTACAAGAATCTTGTAAGCTGCCTCTGTAGGATGTATGCTAT
>JAOWBN010015966.1:0-10807 GCA_028565015.1 Pinguicula moranensis
GTTTTGAATTAGAAGACACGCAAAATTTGGTTATTATTTGTTCATCTGCCTGGGATTTGTGGAGTGAAGTATATACATGGTTTGGCCTTATTTATACAAGAACCAGTTCGGATTTAAGGACACACTTCATGACTCATATGCAACACATCATGAAAAACCCAGGTAGGTTTGGAAAGCCATATGGCAGGCGATAGTTTGGGTATTGTGGAGAGAACGAAATGATATTCAATTTGATACAGAGACATGTGGTACTTTGGCACTAGAATGGGTGAAAATTAGTACATGGTACTGGTTGTCTGCTAGACAATATCATCACCGTGGAGCTTCTTTGATTGATTGGTTGAGAATGCAATGGCTCTGTTGTCCATTTGTATTCAGACGAGTGATTTTGGTTTAGGATTCTGAGTAGCAGAATAGAGGCTCTCTGGTGAGACATTGATAGTAAAGTTGTACTATATCTCTAGGCCATTTGGTCAGTTTTAATATAAATTTTAATTATAAAAAAAAAATAGCATTTTAGAACATGCTTAACATTAAGCAGCTCATGACAACAGCGTAAATTTAAAAAAGTTAAGTAGAATGGAACTGAAAAACAATCTAAATTGGATTTTTGCTTCAAAATAAAGAAGTTCAAGTTTAACGCTTGTTAGAGTAATGATATAGCGCAAGAAATTTGGCACAAGAAGGGACAAAAAAAGTGGGGTTCGTTTGCATGAACGGTTGGGATTGGTGTTTAACATTTGGGCCCACCTTTCTTGTGTCCTTCTTGCGCCCAATTTCTTGCGCTATATCATTTCTGCGCTTGTTAAGCATCTTCCAAAATAGAGAATATAAAAGAAGATGAAAGTTATATATTTTTAGTTGGTAGAATATAATATTATTTCAATTTTTATTATTTTCATTTATTATATTAAAGTGATTTTACTTTTTTTTGAAAGTTAAATAAATTAATAAGTAGTTACATGTTTTTAATCATTTTAGTTAGAGTTCGGCATACGGCCAATTTTCGTAAATGGGTTTTGCACATTGAAACCGGATCGGACCATTTTTTAAATGGGACAAACCTGTATCCGCCCGTTTTGCATAAATTCAAAACCGTATGGGCCTGTTTTTAAGCGGACGGATACGGTTTAAAATCGTTTTGGCCCGTATCTGCCCGTTTTTTAAAAAAATAACGAATTAAATCGTTTAAACCCGTTTAAACTACTTTAATCCGTTTAACCCGTTCAAAACTTTTATATAAACATATATCCATTTAAATCATTTTAACCCGCACGTTTTCAAAAAGAATAAAATTAACCCGTTTATAAAAAAAAACTTTAAAGTCTAAATTTTAACTTAAGGTATATAAATTTTAGGATTTAGTTTAGTATTTAGGTTTGAACTCCTAAGCCTTAAATAAATCCTGCGGCCTAAATTAAACCCGAAAATTTATAAACTTATAAGTTTAGTAGGTGAAACATAAAATATAAACTATACTCAGTTTGTATCCAAATTTATAAGTTCACAAAATTTGGAGCAAATCATGCTTATAAATATATACAAACTTATAAACTTGGGATATATATTTATAAACTTATGATGTATATATAAGTTAGGTGCTATATATATAAGTTTAATGTTATAAATTTATACCCTAATAATTAGTTCATACCTAGCTTTTAAGTCTATAAGTTTATAAATTTATAGTTACAAAATTTATAAGTTATACTCTTAAGTTACAAAGTTATAAATTTATATAAACTTACGATATGAAAATTACAAGTTTATATAAACTTATAAACATAATTTATGAACTATAAAGTATAAACTTATAAATATATATGAACTTATAAACTTATCCTAAGATATGAATATGAATTATAAATTATAAATTTATAAGTTAAAAGTTTATTTTTGTAACTTCATAAATTAAAAAATTTAAATTATAAAAAAATAAAAAAAAATGATACAGTCTAAACGGATCCCGGCCATATCCACCCGAATTAAAATTTGATAAACCTTATCCTACCGTTTTATTAATCGATTTAGCCGGATAGCCCATTTTTAAATCGGACCGACACAAAATTGGTCCAAATACTTGCTCGCTCCTCGTCTCCGTGTTCCCCTTTCCATCCGCCAGAATTTTCCGACTCTCTCACAGAACATAAACATGAAAATTCGCAGCATTCTGGGATCGCTCACATCTCTTCGACTGAACAGACCGCAAATCCCGTTTCTGGATACTTCGAGAATATTTTGTGACGCCCCACGTTTTCCATTTTCGACTACATCAGCAGAGAGCCAGGAGCTGAACGAATTCGTTCAGTACATGGAAACACTCAAAAACTACGAAAGAAGCGGGGTTCCCAAAGGCGCAGGTACTGATACGGATGACGGGTTCGATTTGGATAGGATGAGGCGGTTGTTAATCAATCTGGGGAGTCCTCAGTCCAAGTTCAAGGTAAATTCTTTGTACGGTGTTGAGAACATATATTTACTTTGAGTCGATAACAGAATGTGTAGCCCTTATTCGAAGATGTTTGAGTTTGATTATGGTTGGAACCTTTTCAAGTGTAAGAAAGCTTGTATCTTGATTATTATCTGTTCATTTTCATTCTTCTATCTGGTTGAGGAGTCAAAGTTAGTGAAACCAAAGGATACCGTTTAAGCTTGATAAATTGCGTTAGCTTAGAAGACTTCTACAATCCATCTGTTGCTGCAGTTTTCATTTGCTCTTCTTTCTTCAACCCTTTTCTAGTATTAGGAAGGAATGTATGTAATTTGACATTCACTTTCCAGAAATTTATTATCCATTGTTTTACTTCTGAGATCTTATGTGGTCTAACATTTACTGTTGTAATTGTAAGTCTACTGGGAATAGAAATTCACAGTTTCTTTCTTATTCCTTGTAATAGAAAATCTTAATTTGTTTTGCTACTTCAGCATCTACTTATAAGTGTTATTTATATGATATATTCTTATTTATAGGAAAGGCGCTAAAGATTTCAAACCCCAAAAGAACATCTGCTTGTGCTCTATTAAGTTGGATCTTACATAAAGATCTTTTAAGATGTCAAAAAAAATAAATTAATGGAGTTAGGTGTTCGTACATGTTTCCTTTTCTTTGTCCTTCCTTCATCCTTATGGTTTCAATTTTCTCTCTGTCGGTATGAACTGCTAAACCCAAATGACTTAAAATGATTTTAGTCTGTGCATATTGCGGGTACAAAAGGGAAAGGATCCACCGCTGCATTTCTTTCCAGCATTTTGCGGGCAGAAGGGTATTCTGTTGGTTGCTATTCCAGGTATGCGGATCAATTTTGGTTGACAATATGTGATGGTTGAATCTTGATTTTTGTTATGGTCTAGATATTTTTAACTACATGAGGACTGTCTTCTTTTACCAGCCCGCATATAAGGACCATCCGAGAACGTATAACACTGGGTACTACTGGAGATCCAGTATCAGCAAAAGCATTGAACTCACATTTTTTCAAAATAAAGGGTCAAATTGACAAGTCAGTGCAACTTGAATGTGGGCATCTTACTCAGTTCGAGGTCAACTTACTTATACCTAGAACGTGTCTTTCACTTATTTATTGATCCATGTACGTTCTAGTAAAATTGCCACTTTTACTTGTTTGGTAGTTTATATGGGTCACCTACGATTCACTAATTTTTTATTGCCTGCTCTTTCATTAATGAAGCTTTTCACTGCTCTAGCATTCAGTCTATTTGCTGAAGAGAAAGTTGACTTGGCGGTTATTGAGGTAGACTACTGTTTCTGAAATTTTACCAATCAACAGATGTTCCCGTATCTGATATTTATTTAAGAATTTGCACAGCAGAATCAACTTTAATCATCCGCTAGAAAAATACATCTCAATTAACTTTTATTACCTTTCCTTTTCCTTCTGAACGCGAAATTCGGATATTTGTGCTCTGACGGAATTTAGATAGAATAAACTTTAAGTTGATCGTCCTCTTGTCTCTATCAATAAGAATGTTGAACTCAGTTGTTTCACATTTTATCTTCCTTCTGGAGAATGTATTTAATTTTTGATTGTTGGTAAATCACCATCCTGAAATGTACATGGATTCTAATTTCCTTTTTATTGCTTTAGGCTGGATTGGGTGGAGCTCGAGATGCAACAAATGTAATTGGAAGTTCTGATTTGGCAACATCAATCATTACCAATATAGGTGCAGAGCATCTGGCTGCTCTTGGGGGCTCATTAGAGAGTATTGCAGCAGCTAAAGCCGGAATAGTTAAAGAACAGCGCCCAGTTAGGTGGTCCTGAAATACCTCTCAGTCGTTTGTTCTCAGCAAACAAATGTTTGAGGTCTAAGTTACTTTCAGAGTAGAAAGTTAAATACGAAGAGTTCACATTGAATACACTTTAAGAACTCTTTCTTGAAGGATAAAAAGTCAATACCATTTCCTATAGTCAGTAGCATCTGCTATTCAGCACAAACACTCATGAATAATTATATCTTGTGCATATTTTCCTTTATATACAATCTTACTGTCGTTGGTATCTTGGATTGATTAAATATCATATCTTTTAGGTTGTTCTAGGTGGGCCATTTCTTCCACATATAGAGCATATTATACGTGATAAGGCACTGTCTTTGCTTTCGCCTGTTGTGTCAGCTTCTGATCCTGGAAATAGAAGTGTTCTAAAAGGCCTTTCTGCTGGACCATGTGAGAATCCCCACCAATCATGCGATATTCTGCTTCTGATTGAGAGAGACCTTCACCTGGTGTGAATTTAAATTGATATGGTTCTTTCTTATTAGTATAAGTTTTAACATAATTTGCTATTTAACAGTTCATTGAGTTGTTTGATGTGCAACTTCGCTTGCTTGGATCCCACCAGATTCAGAATGCTGCAACTGCTACGTGTGCTGCTCTTTGCCTTCGTCAGCAAGGTGGGTAAAGGAGAAAAAGAAAATATAGCTTAGTTCTATGGCCTACTTTTTTTTATTAAGATTTGTTTAGTTGTCATTTGGAGATATAAAATTATTTATATCCTCTATGGATAGAGAGCATCTTTTGCTGTCAATTTGAACTTTATGTTTTTGGGATTGGAAGAATTTAATTTCCGTAATGAAACATGTAGCTGCTGAAAAAACTCTCTTTCAACCACTGGTGTTCGTGGATCATATTATCTTGTAATTCTCATTTTGAAAATGCTGTCGAAGTGGTTCTATTTAATAAACCTTTTATCTTGCGGTAATTTCAAGTTTGAGTGGCACCTAATATACTAGTATTTTTGCTTGATAAATATGTCAGGATGGGAATTATCGGATGCATCCATTCGTGCTGGTTTGCAAAGTGCTTATTTGCTTGGCAGAAACCAACTTTTAACACCTAGGGAAGCTGAGATGCTAGGACTTCCAGGATCAACTATACTACTTGATGGAGGTTTCATTCTTATATTATCATTTTCATTATTCCACTGCATTATGAAGGCTTGCAATAGAAAGCATTGGCATACCTCATTTCAAGTAAACTATGTTGTCGGTGCTTATCTTTAATCTTTCATAATGCTATCTCATAGCTTAGTTGAGGAGTAATCTGTGCTAATCTTAGTATTTATAATTTTCAGCTCATACTAAAGAATCTGCTGAAGCATTGACGGACATGATTAAGATGGCATTTCCCAAGGCAAGATTAGTTCTTGTGGTTGCAATGGCGAATGACAAAGATCATTTGAGTTTTGCTAGAGCGCTACTTCCAGGTTAAATATCTTAACCATTATTTCGTAAATGTTGGTGAGTTTTTGGATAGCTGTGTTGGTGCATTAGCCTGGAGTAGAGTTGTTACTCCCTCGTCTCGACTCAGCTAGTCCTGTTAGCTCAGTCAATTAGAAGTAAAATAGGTACAGATATTCCAGAAAGACATACCTTAATGCTTGTATCATCAACATATGAGGGGGCAAATAAACGCTTAAAGTTGTAGCAAATTGGACAAAACATATTTATTGGCTCCATCCTGAAATTCTTAACCCATCGTGAACTCCATAGTTTAAGACCATTAACCATTTACAGAATTGAATGCTTTCTTTTCCTTCCTTTCGAAATGCCCGCCTCATAGTTCACTGACTCTAGCTCATAACTTTTGACCCATGCTTTTGGATGTAGAAAAGGTAGCTCGTCAACTTCGGAAATTAGTAAAAATGTTAGAACCACAAAACCAAGCATTGATATTGTTTTTTGCATTGCTTGTACGTGTTTCTTTAGGTTGAGATACCTGCTCTGCTCTCTCTAATATTCTTGCTCTTCATTTGCAGTCAGATGCTTGGATGCCGTCTGCTTCACTGAAGTAGACATTGCTGGAGATCGTTCGCGCACGACCTCCTCCTCCTCATTAATATGTTCTTGGATACAAGCATGTAGAGACATTGGAGGTTCTATTCTTGAGCACAGAGCAGAAGCGTATGGAATGGTCGACAATGTACGCTCTCCGTGTGAAGGAAAAATCGGAAACCAATCCATTCTGTTCATGGAGGGCTCCTTACTTGGTTCAATCAGATATGGAAATGCAATCCTCCGCGAAAAATGTGGAAACCAACATGGGATAATTGTGGTCACTGGATCACTGCACATTGTTTCAGCTGTTTTAGGCCTGCTAGAAGTATAGTTCAATGTCCTGGATGCCTGATACTGCTTTATTTTTCATATCTATTAATGGATGTGTTGGGGGAAATAATTCGTAGCTATTTTTCCATGAAAAATTTGCTGTTAGAACTCGTTACATCGAAGAGTCCTCAACTTCGTTTAGTTCCCCATAAATAAGGGGCTGCTACATCACTCTCAAAACGCATGGAGAACTAGAACTATCGTTGTACATGGCTTGCTTTTTATAAGTTACGTTAGACTTCCTTGTTGGTTTAGGGTTTAAAGTTTACACTCGAACACCGAGCTCTCATTTTGCTGCAAACAGAGTGAAAAAAAGATTGCGCCCTTATTCTTTGTTGCTCTTTCTCCTCCTAGCTCTTTTTTTGTAATGAATTTTATCATGCTCATGTGCGTATTTCACTACTTGTTGAATCCCGGAGATTGCAGAGACGTTCTCTTCCCAATAAGTTCCTTTGCAGACTTCATACAGGAACTGTATGAGCATTTTATCTCTTCACATCTTGCTAGTTGAGAGAAAAAAGATCAAACTGAGTAGACGAATGTGCATTCACTTTAGGGACTTCAAAGTAGCACATATCAAATCATAGTTCGAATGAATTTGGCTTCTATATTGTGTAGAACTCACGACTCCTGTTGTTTACACCAATCCAGCTGCAACCAGGATCTTTTTTAACTCCCATTTCTTTCAAGGTCGCCCTCACCTTCAGCTTCTGCTACCAATTTCCTATTGCAGAATGCATGTTAGACATGATAACACCGACTGATGTAGATTCAGAATCAACAGAAAACATGGTTTCGACCAGTCGTTCACCTACATTCATGTCCATGGAAAACCAGCTAGCATTGAGCAATGTAATCAAGAGAACTTTGTCCGCTTCAATCGGCATATCATGGGTTAGTTTCTTAGCTTCGTGTATTAGCTTATGTTGATCAAGCAGATCCACTATACATGTAAGGTGCCGTACAGTTGTAGTTATACCATACAGTTCTCTCATTGAATGGAAAAGTTTCATTCCTATGTCTACTAAACCTGCATATGCACAAGCAAATAAGACAGCCACAAAAGTTGCTGCATTCGGACTTGCCCCTCTTTCAAGCACGAGATTGAAAAGTTCGATTGCATCAGAGCCGAATCTGCCATGCGCGTAACCATTAATCATCGCTGTTCAAGATGCCACATTGGGAGAAGATATGGAGCTAAATGCCTCTCTTGCGTTGAGAAAGCTTCCACGTTTTGAGTACATGTCAACCAGAGCCGTGGCCACACAGACATTGGAGGAAAATGGAGTTTTTTGCTACATTGGTATTGAGCAACTTCCCCTGTTGAATAGATCCTAAGCATGAAACAAAACAGAAAAAGGTTGATATAGTTTTACATATTGACAAACTGTGCATGGTTAGATACAGTTCTAGTGCATTCTAATGCTGATGGTTCTGAATATATCCAGAGATCATCGAATTCCAACTAACAGTTCCAAAGCTTTCCTGATCTCACCATTTCTGGCATACACTGAGATCATTGTGTTCATTGAAGTCAAATTCCAACAGGCATCTGTAGAAACAACCTCCCTGAATCCTTAACTCGACCACATAAAGCATAAGCTTCAACCATTTGATTCGTATCATTCACTGATTGATCTGGAATTTCATCATATATCTTTGTAACATCATCCATCAATTCACAGTTGCAGTAGAAGGAAACCAATGCACTGCATATGGCACACTCATTTCCATAACCACTTCTTATTATAAGCCCATGAACCTCCCTTCCACTCCTTGAATCCCCTAATCTACCACAAGCTCTCACTACACAATCCAAAGTAAACTCATTCGGTAAAGCCTCTACACTGTTCCTCATCATCTTGAACAGCTCCATTGCCTTCTCAAAGTCATAACCATTTTTCACATAACCCGTGTTACACAAAACGCGTTTTGTTTATTAGTTTTAATTAGTATTTAATACATTTATTATGTAGTTAAATTCTAATTGAATTCTAATTAATTTAGAATACTACACTTCTATAAATAGGGTGCACTAGGTGCCTATTTGATACACAATTTATACAGAATTATCGTGTGTTGAAAATTAGAACAAATTCTTTCGAATGGCTACCCCCATCATCTTTAGAGAAGAGATTTGGGTGCATGGAACAAACAAAGACTTTATTAGCCTTTCGTCAATAACGTGATTGAATCAATACGGAAGATTACGATTCTCGAATACGCTTCTGCAATATTAAGGTATTATTCGTTCATATTTTTTAATTCTTTTTAGATTTGTTCTAACGAATATTCTAGTCTAGATCTACAGTGGTATCGAAGCCACTTCCGGATCTGATTAAATTTGTTCTTTTATTCATTAAATTTCGTGTTCAATCTAGGGGGGTTTTCCGTATTTTTCCGATAAATGTATCGATTTGCATAATCGACCGTCGTACGTCCGTCATAGCATCTAAGCTTTTTGTTATGATTGTACTGTTGTCCACCAAGGCCTTGACCTTAGCAATAGCCTTGGAGTGTCGTCAAAAGTAGCGTGTGTATGTCACGCGCCACGTCGGGATCCTGTGAAAATGCATTTTTTTCGTGCGCTTGCGTCGCAGAAACACCACGGCGCCGTCGGCTAGTCGCCATACCCATCAGAAAATAGAGTAGGGTGACACGTGTATGTCATCTACCGCCAACCGCCGTGCTTTTGAGTGCAAAGACCGCTCTGGCCATCTCCATCAAACCTAGATCTACGGATCTAGCCAAAACCGACCATTTTCAAGCCTCAATCACGCGCCACCAAACCGAAGTAGAAATTTCCGATTTACACTGCGGTCATACTAAATCAACTGCGTTTTTGGCAAAAAGATGGAGAAAGATTCTGTCATGGACTCAAATGGAAATATTGGAGTTGGTATTACGCAATGGAAGAAGAGAGGCAAATGAGATAGTAGAAGAACCAAAGAGATGAACGGGAAGGAGAAAGGAAATGGAGTGATCACCATTTGAATGAGTGGAAGCGAAGAAGATGGAGATACATGGATGGAATCGTTGGACACCAAGGAGGCCATCAGAAGTGCTGCTCTTTTATTACGTTTTACGTTATTTAAGTTGGATAAAGACTCTGTTGTTATTTCGGATATGGAGTAATGTGGGACAGAAAGTATGTTGTCAGTTTGCTATAAATAGAAACCTACTCTGAGAAGGAGGTATGAATGAGATATTGGTTTTCTCTGACTTTTGATTTCCTTCCCCAATTCCCTCTTTCTTCGTTCCTTATCGGATCTGTTTCCCCTTTCTATCTTATATTGTGGCATAAGCTGCAACAGTCGTATTAGAGCGAACAAAAAGATCCACCACAATCTCTCAAAATTGCTCGCACACGTAGACAGAAGCAGCAACTCATGGTTGATCCACCATCCAAAATGATTCAAACGGAGATGGATGACGAATTGAATCATGCACGAGCTGAGGTTGCTGATTGTAAACTCCCTGTCGAGGTCGTACAACCACCACCACCTCCAGATTCGGGTGATTCGATGGCAAGTTTGCAACACCAGATGTACTCCCTCGCTGATGAAATGAGGAAGAACACCCATATGCTACAGTACCAAATCAATGCTCTGGCGGAAGTGGTCCATCATCAGCAACCGAGGCCCTCCATTTTGGGTGCACCTGCAGTTACACGTGCCGGACCATCTGGTCCTTGTGGCCTCCAAACCTCAGATCCACGACCTCCAACGTATGTCACTACTCATGGTGTAGATGTTGGCTATGGCTATGTCAACATTGTTAGAGGTCGTCGTGGCGAATTTCCTAATGCAGATTTTCCACGTTTCAAAGGCCTGCAACCGTGTTCATGGTTAGAATTATGTGAGAGATATTTCTCTATCTATAGAGGCATTAGCTATGATGACCGTATTAACTTCGCACGTATGCATATGGAAGGAGGTGTGGATGTATGGTTTAGTAGTTTGAAATGCTATATACCGGTGAATTGGGAAGATTTCATGGACGTTGTCCTCACTCATTTTGAGACTGGCAACCCTCGTCGCATCCTAGACGAGTTCATGTGCCTAAAATAGGGAGTTCATGAATCCCTACTGTTAGTGTTATGCCCTAAGGCCAATCACCTTAGGCCTATGTATTAACACTTTAATATTGTATATATGATTGTAGCAACCTTCACTACTTG
>JAOWBN010015977.1:0-10807 GCA_028565015.1 Pinguicula moranensis
TGCTACAATAATATATACAATATTAAAGTGTTAATACATAGGCCTAAGGTGATTGGCCTTAGGGCATAACACTAACAGGAAGAAGGTCCTCCTTCAGGAGGTCCCTTTTGAAGGCATCGAACTTTTTGTTTATCCCGGCAAGAAATTGGAAAAAGTGTGTTTCTTGTCGGAGATGATGAAAAGTCGTGATATCTTTCACATATTTCATTCGTTTAAGCAATCTCTGATCAATTTCCCTTCAAATCCACTAGAGAGTACTGTAGAGTTGCTTGAGAGTGCTCTGGCGTTGGTGTTGGTAATTCGCCTTAACAGTCAAATCAAGGGTCCGTAGCGAATCTCTTCCACCACTGTACGTATACACCAGGTCATTCTAGAGGTCTTTGGTCGACGGGTACTCAGAAAAATTGTTAACCAATTCAGGTTCAATTGCTTAGAGAATCCAGGAAAACACGTTGAGGTCTGTTTGTTCACATTGGGGATAAGTTGGTTCATCGTTGGCCGAAGGTGGGGTGATGTAGTTTCCCCTTACTCTCGATCGCAACCCGTATTAATATCGACCATAGATGTAGTTGTAGTTGTTGAACTTCACGATGATGACGACATTCTGGTTTTTTTCCGAGGGATTTATTTGTTTGAGGAGGTTGGCAAGGTCAACAGACAAATCTTCTGAGGTTTGACTCATCTCAAACTATGCCACCGAAGATTTCTCTGAGAGGTTTTCGGTTGATTTGTAGTTTGACATACTTGGGATGAATTATAACCTCCAAATGTAGGTGATGAGCTAGAGGTCGGATCCATGGATGGTGATGGCTCTGATACTATATTAAGTGGAAGATTAGGTTACGAACAACAATTCTTATTCATGTGTTTTTCTTCTACTGTTTGCAAGTCTCTTATAGGTATTAGAATACGTAGATAAGGAAGATCTATAGAGATAAAGAAAGGATCATTTTAGGGTAATCCTTTCCTTTTACATGGTTATTTGATATCTTCCCTTAATTATGTATTATTCTAACACCAACGTCTTCTTGTTGAATTTGTTGCTCCTTCTTCCCCAGATCCATCGTTGGCTTCACTTCAGGATTGGGAGGATCTCCCACAGATTTCTCCTTCTCCATTGACCCATCATCCCGTATTTTCCCTTCCTTTGTAGGAACAAGACAAGGAATGGCATGAGTTCCAGCTTTATTACGGTAATTCTTCATTCCCGCCATAAGAAATGGGAGGAGGTCGTGAACAAAGTATGGATTTTAGGATTCTTGGGTTTGAATCAGGGAAAAATACTCACATATAGGAATTGGGGAAAACGCTTACATATATGAAAAATGTTAAGAAATAATATTATATATCGAGGATCGAGAATATTTAGGTAAAAGAAGTACAAACTAGGCAATGTGGCAATGTTGTCCACTGTTAGTCCCCCGATACCAAACAGTTCTCTGTTTATCCCACGTTACCGTAATCCACCTAATTTCAGTCTACTGAACGAGTTGTGTGCTTTTGAATCTTTCATAATCCCATCAGTTGGACTAAGAACAGATAACTTCAATCCAACTACCAGAAGCACCCTTACGGTATTGAGTTGTTGGAATGAAAGGGCTGATTATAAGGAGTTGGCAAAAATGGACAGGATTTCTTTTAGGTATTATAAGTGGGATGCATTATAAGAATATGGAATAGAGGTTGACAGCCAATAGAGGAATAAGAAGTTCAAACATTAAAAGAAAAAATGAAGTTGTTGGATATGATAGTGGATGTTGTGGTTCGGGAATGAGATCGTATGTACAACTCTCAAAAATATTTTTGAATGGGAACAGGATCCCAGTCCAGGAACGAGATTTAATTTTTTTTTAAATCCTAAAATGGCTAATGACATCGTTTTAAATTTTAATCCTAAACTAAAATACTTAAATAGTAAACCAAATTTTGCTTTGTTGCCTACACTACACTATCCTTTGAGATTTCATATTAGGGTGTGAAGCGATGCAGAGAAGAGGTTGCAGACGATTTCTTTGGCGTTCAACTTTCAAGGAGAGGGGCAAAGAGGTGGGAGCGATTTCTTCAACTTTCAACTTCATACCAAAATTTGGTGGTATCGCAGAGTGAGAGCGATATGTCCCTCTTTTCTTCTTGTGGGTTCACAGGGTTGTCTGCTCCTAAGATTATTGTTTTGTTTTGCAGGGTTGTGGTTTCTTGCAGATGGGACCTATGTACTAGGTGGAATTCTACCTACCACATGCTTCAATCCGTACACCAACATAAGGCTGCCTTTCAAAGGATACTGGTGTACGATGATGGATTAATGGGAATTCTAAATGTGCAAGGAAAGGATGGAAATAAGGTGGGGCTTGGTCAACCAAAAACCCAAGACTGAGATCGCATAAAAATATATGTGAGCTACTTGCAAGCATTCTATCATGCCACACTAACGTTCCCTGCATTGAATTCCTGCACTCCAAACCTTTTTTTGGAGAGTTGTACAATTTGAAAAGGATACATTTATGGAGAGCAGAGACATATTCTTTAAAAAAATTGCAACAAGGATGCACAAAAGTATATAAAATATTGGGGAGAACTTTATGATGAGGATGAACTGACGCTTCGTATGAATAGTTAATGTATTGTCTTACTTTATTTACAATTTCATATACTGTATACATATGTATATTTATCTTATGCTTTAGTGTTACTCGTATTAAATATGAGCAGATTTTTATTTGTGACAACAATTATTGACCCAAGGTGTAATCTCATATGGTTTGCATATTGGTTGCCAAAGATTATTGGGGTCAACAAAAGCGCAAAAGTAGTTGAGTTAGCAAAGAAAAAAATAGAAAGATATCTACTCTGACTTTGATTCCCTATATGGTGGGAAAAAGGACTCTTTAACTATTCAGGTGTCATACTCTAATACCATGTTTTCATATCGAATAGGTATCAACTTGATTTTTACTGCATTAATCACATTATATTTGTTTACATTTTCAGGATCAGGCAGGGGCAACATCTAGTAGTAGTTTGGTAGAAGATCTATTTGCACATGGATGGATATAACAAATGGAAACTGATGCAGGAGCATCCAAGCCATACGAACAATCCGAGCATGAAAGTAATAATTTTTCTGATGATACCCTGCTGACCTTGAATTATCATGAAAATATGGACAAAAGTAACCCTAAGAGGTGGTTTATTTGAAGGATGGGTTGAATTTGGTGAGTTGACAATAAAGAAGACAAATCTTGTCTCAAGCTAGGACAACCTTTCATATTTTTCAAGTTGTTGTCTTATTGCGATTGGGGTTGCCTTTTGATCGAGTTTTTTTGAATTTTTTGGAGTCAAATAAGTTCAGAACCATTCCTAAACTTCAGGGCACGTTCTCATGGAGGTTGGAGCAAATTCTATCCAAGCTAAGCCATCCAAAATGCACCTAAACACCAAACTGGGCAGATTCGACCAAAGTTTGTTCATGCTAATGAAATTGTCGAATTTGGTGATCCAAATGGTTGGATAATAATTTACAATCAAGGTCCACATCATGATGGATAGTTATACCAAGTTTCATCCAAAAAAATGGTCTAGAAGGAGTCAAAACAAAACCTAAAGTAGTGGCAAAAATCTATTTTTTTTATTCTATTTATTTTTTAACTTAATTTTCAATTTAACTTGGTAATTATTTTTTGTCTACTTAGGGCATGTTTTGTATCCATAGTAATTTTCTCCTTTTACTTCTCCTTATGATTCCACATTTCCTTTCAATTTTGTATTTTTTGAGTATTTGGTCAAAATTATGAAAAAATTGAAAAGTTATTAAAAAAAAGTGTTTGCAATAGAATTTTGTAAGTTGATTAAATAGTGTTAGTAGTTAAATTTGGTAAGATAAGTTTAATTTATTTATGAAATTGCCATTAAAAGTAGAAGTAGAAAAAAAAAAGTTACCTCCTACTTACTTCTGAAAAAAGGAGTTTTGGTTGGAAAAAAAAAGGAGAAGGAAAAGTGAAGTTTTAAAACACTATTTTTTCAAAAATCAAAGTGAAAAAAGGAGAATGAGAAAAATAATTTGAAAAATAAGTCATACAAAATAGACCCTTAATGCTCGACTTGTGAGCATATTAGGCATTGAAGTGCATGAAATAAACACCTTTTGAGTGAGAGGAAATTTTTTCAAAGATCAAAGTATTTTTCATCCCACTTTTCGCCTTGCAAATTTCAAAATCTTACCCCTAGAACTATCATAATTTTAATCTGGTATCAGAAAGTCAACAACCCAACAAAACGACTGAATTGGAGTTGTACTTGTTTGTTAGCCCAGATATCTATAAATGCAATATTTTAGAATGGTGGAATAATAACGATGTTAGGTATCCGATGCTTGCTAGAATGGCACGCGATATGCTTGCAATTTCTATATCAACAGTGCCCTAGAAATTTTTGTTCAAGACAGACGGTTGTATTCTTAATTCTTATAGAATGGCTATGCTCATGATTTAAGTTTGTACTATATTTTGACTTTTGAAGTTTGAGGTTTTTTATTCTCTTGCTAATTTTATCGCTTTCATGTTTTTTATTATTATCTTACAATTTTATTGCTTTCATGTTTTCTGATTCTCTTGCTGTTTTTATTTGCTGATGTTGCATCATTTTGCTTTGTTCATGCCTAGGAATTGGGTATCTAGGATTGTTTTTGCATTTTGCTCTATTTGGATTAAAAAAAATTGCAAAAAAATAAGAAATTTGGGAATTCCCTTTCCTGAATTTTTTTGGTCAGGGAACCAAAATAGTCTATTCCCAAAACGAAATTATGAATGATCACCCCTTTATACATGGATTGCACTTTAACTGACATACAGGTTCAGTGGTAAGTAATTTTATAGAGTTTTTAATGTTAATTTTTTTTATCAGTAAAATTATCCTCTCTATTTTATTTATGAGATTGCGAGTGATTATTTCAAATTGGAATAAAAGATTATCATTTACTTTATTTACGGGTTGGGTTATTATGAATAATAAACCAATTTTAATATCTTTTACTAAACATCAAATTATAGAATATGACTCCATTTTATAGTCCATAATGCCCCACTAATGGTACACGTAACACGGGTATCAATAATTGCCCAATCTCACCACGCCTTCATTCGGTTCAACAGTAAGTTCGTTATTATCAATTTGAGAAATATCAAAGGAGGAAAATATATATTTTTTGGGATGAAAAAATAATTTATTTACTCAACAATTTTAGGAGGGGTTATAGAAAAATTTAAGAGGCAAAAATAATTTTTTTTAGAAGAATAATATATATTTTTGGGGGGACGAAAAAATAATTTATTTTCTCAACAATCATGAAAAATAATAATTTTATCATAAAAAAATAAAAGCTATCTAATTTGTTTATACTAGCTAATTTATTTATACTACCTAATTTATTTTATATAAATAATTCTCAAAATAAATTTACACTAATAAAATAGATTTATTAAATAGAGATGAAAAATATAAATAGATTTATAAAATCGAATCAAGACACAATAATGGAAATAAAATCTAATTCAAAATAAAATAATAAATTTTAAATGAAAATTATACCAAGAAAAGCTTAAAATAAAAATTTAATTAAAAAACTTATAAAATTAAAGTAAACCAAAAAAAAATTGGGATGAGATGAGGTGGGGTAGGGTGGCAAGGACGCAGGGCCAGGCCCGTGGCCCCTGCGTCCGCCGTTAGAGAAATATATAACTTCAGACGCGACGGTGCGAGTTGGCCCATCGGCGATCACCCTCGACACACATGGCTTGCCTAGTGAGGTCGAGGGATCGATTCAGGCTGGTTACCAACTCTGCACTGTCACCTCTGGATTAGTCAGGTTGGATCCGCATTTTGTCGTTTTGCCCCAAAGGCAGGCTCTGCCCGAATACCTAAGTAGGTGTCAGAAATTTCACCTATCCAAAAAAAAAAAAAGGATTCGAATCTGTCACATATTCAAAAATTTCACTTCTTTCACCAGTTGAGCTAGGAAAAAATTTGTTAACATTTATAATCAAATATAATTATAATATGTTAAGGGGATCAAATTGAAAAATAAAATTTTTTATATATATAATTATTATTTTTAAATCCTTAGCTGCACCACTGGTCCGGACAGTGACTCATGCGGGAGATATCAAAATCAAAGTCAAGAAGACAGTGCGGACAGTCAATTTTCAATGGGGACAAAATAGACATCTCCTGCATATAGGTAGGGAATTGAATGTAAATTCATCTGTATGTGCACGTGTCCAAGACTATGTGTATACATTATGATGCGTCAAGTACAAGTACTGGTGTGGCATTAAAGAATCACCATTTTCTATTTTGTTGACGGTTATTCAGTTAATTTTTCTACATTTCTCATCCGATTGGAGCAACTCTTGCAAGCCCTTAAAGTAGGATTGACTTGAGACACGAGGAAAAGAAAAAGATAAAATATATGATTAGAAAGCAGAAAATATAATTACTGTACAAAATAAAATCGGCATCAATCTCTCAGCAAGGGATAGTCAAGACATCTGATCATCCAATAAGTTTGACTAGCAAGTAAAAAATGCCATAGAAAATTCTGGGGTATGCTCTGTATTTGGGACCTAGAGATATTTGAGCTGAAAAATAGCTGAGAGGAGCATGGGAATGCTAGTCGCGGTTGGGCAATGAGAACCAAAGAAATTAAAAGTCATAATTGTGGACATATATTTCCCGTGCGAACTACCTTTGAGGAAACAACTATGGTCGGACCTCATCAACAAATTACAACAGACCCCAAATATGCTCTGGTGTGCCTATGCGGAGATTTCAACGAAGAAACATAGAAGAAAGAAAATTGCAACAACTAAACCCAATTAGTGAAATGAGGGAATTTGACCAATTTATAAGGCACACTAAGCTTGTGGATATCTCATTCTAGAGGCGCCACTATACTTGGACAAACAAACGATATACCTCAACAAGCCAGTTGAACCGATTTTTCCTCTCACCATAATGGCTTCTAACATGGCCGAGCCTACACCAAATGACACTTGAGAGACAAAACTCAGACCATCGGCCGGGTAATGCTTAAACAAGAGATAATTGATTGGGGGACGACCCTGTTCCGTACTCTAAATTGCTAGAACGAAATTAAAGAATTCGAAGGAGCATAGAGCACACTGACGGGATGGAGCGGTTACCAACTACATCGAAAATTAAGAAATCTGAGGTCGGCTCTCTGAAGTTGGAATAGGAATATCTTCGACCATGTTGGAAGGACCATAGAGCACATACATCAATCAATAACATTTCGAAAAGAGATTACGGAAAGATTATACTTGATAGAACTGGAGTTACAACAATAAATAGAGGACAAAAAAGAACTCCAAGTAATATTACTGAGATAGGATTGCGTAGTATACCAAAAATCTAGAATAGTATGGTCAAAAGAAGGCGAAAGTAACACAAAGTTCTATCACGTAAAGATAAAAAAAGAGAGAGAATAATCTCTCCCCACCAAATAGCTTTTATAAAAGGGCGATAAATCATGGACGACGTGGTAATTGCCAATGAAGTTATCAAGGAGAAGAAATGCTCAAAGAAAAGAGGTCTACTATTAAATGTGGACTTTGGAAAAGCATTCAATTCAGTGGACTGGGGTTCCATCTTCCAGATGTTGGAAAAGTTTTGGATTCTATGAAAAATGGCGGAGCTGGATTATAGAATGCATAATTACGACCATTGCCACAGTTCTCATAAATGGCACCCCATCAAAGGATTTTGCACTTCAGAGGGGCCTCAGCAGGGTGACTTTCTGTTGCCATTCTTCTTTCTTATAATTATTGAAGGTTTACATCTCATGATCGACCAGACAATGACACTGGGTATATGGCCTCCCCTGTACATAAGTAAGCACAATTACCAATCACACATCTACAGTATGCCGATGATACTCTTCTCTTCTATCACGGAATTTTTGAAAACGTGCAAGCGATGAAAGGCATTCTGAGGCTTTTCGAGATGTCATCAGAACTCAAAGTAAACTTCTCAGAAAGTAGTGTCATGGGGATAAACATCACTGACCTTGTTTTGCACTACTTTGCAAACTGCCTAAACTGTTTTACAACAAAATTTTCACAAATTTATCTCGGTCTGCCCTTGGGTGCTAACCATGGGAGAACAACGACATGACAAGTGATGATAGACAAATTTTTGAGGAAAGTGCAAAGTTAGGAAAACTCTTAACTTGCATTCGGGGGTCGAATATAACTGATCAAGTCCACTCTTAAGGACTTGCGACATACTACCTATCCACATTCAAAGCAACAAAGGAAGTCATTGCCACTATATGGATAATCAAATTGAAATTCCTATTAAGTAATATCCCATAAATCCAAAATAATACACTGGATAAAGTGGAACCTCCTCTGCCAAGAAGTAATGCAAGGCGGGTTGGGGTATTAAGATGTAACCTAGCGATGCTTGTTAAATGGTTTTGGAAGATCATAATATAACAAGATGACCTACTCAGCAAGACCGTTCGGTCACTCTACTCGTATACAGAGGGTTTGGATTGAGACTGAATGGCAATAGCTGACTCTGGTCATATGTTTATATAGCACAAAATAAGAGAAGGAAAACTGGAGGTTGCAGCCCAATAAAGAATGCTACACTTACATGATAATATCTGCTTATATTGAACTAACACAATTTATGGGTATTTTTGTACAGGACAATGCAGTGGTGGAAACAAACTCGAATACGTCTCTCCAAAGCGCATACAAGCTTTTGTATGGCACATGATCCAGGAAAGGATTGCAAGTTCCAATACGCTACACACCCTAGGCGTATACTCATCACAGATGCTAGCCCCTATTTGTGCTTTTTTCCAAGCAAATGAAGAAACCCTCCATCATGTATTCTTTGAGTGCGACATCGTATATAAAATCTAGCATGATTTCTATAAAATGTCTTGGATGCTACGGTGTGAATCTTTGCTCGGAATGAAACATGGAGTCGAGAACTTTTTTTTGGGATAGTCTAAATTCTATTGATAATAAGATATAAGTTTATACAGAAAAACAAATACACAAACAGAAAGTGCATAATGAGCAACCATGTGCCACTTTACAAAATCTTCTAGCCCAATCTGAAGCAAAATCTTTGATGATGATTTTGATGGAGTCGAGAACTTATTATTGTAGATTGAGATATTTGAACTGACCGAAACCAAAAACAGATAAAATTCAGAATGATAGATGGGCAGAAACAGAAATGAAAGAAACTTATTATGCCATAGAAACTAAATTAAACATGGAACATCAACCCCTAGCCAACTACTACGTTGGAAACAAATGTAAACCAGAGGCCCAATCAACCGCTTACCCGAAGATCTACTCTATGATAAATATGAATATTGAATTAACCTTTACGTGAACCCTAAGGAGCATGTAAGCTAATTCTCCTTAGAATAGGAATTCAAAAAAACAAAGAGATTCCTCTCAAGCTTGTAATTTTCATTCAATAAATGTGTGTCTTTAAATGAATGAGAATGTTGCCTTTGAATAGGCAGGTAAAAAGGTCTCCAAGGAATCCCCTAATTGAGACCCTAGATAAGAAATTACCAAAATAATGGAAAAATTAGTCCAACTTTAATTAATGGAAAGGGCTAAAATTTAATCCTAATTTTAATTAAAATGTAACAAAAATTTAAATCTTCAAATGCAGCTTCTGGGATTCGCGATTCAGGCTGGGGTCATGGCCCCCATGCAATCTTGGCTCTACCAGCTTGATCATGTTGATCCACAACTTGTCGGCATCTAGTTTGGCTCCCTCTTGCTTCCTTACGCTTTCCATCAATATGTTCAATGTTTTCTTTATCTTCTTGGTCCTTACACGAGTCATTGGTCAACCAATGTCCTTCAAGGGATCAGCAAGGTATGTGTGAGCTCGTACATTCGCATCATGGTACTATGTGGGGAGTAATAGTCCACTGTAGAATTATCTTCAACATGTGGAATGACCAAACAAAAGAAGTGGTTCAAAATATGATTTTTTTTGGCACAATTTAATGTGGGGGATACAGAAAGCCAGCAATAATTTTATGTTCAATGGTATACAATCGAAAAGAGAAAATTTTTTGGAGAATACCAAAGTCTCCACCTAGATCAGAGCATCTACATACAACTTATTAGATGCAGAGCTGATACTAGGGAATTGGCTTTAGAATCATCGCACAAGTATTAGGTTTACATAGGCGATCATTAAATGTAATAGAAGGTGTGTAATTTTTTTGGCGAAAGTCGCACACATAATAAGATAATTAATTTTTTGGATAAAAAAAATCTTGCAATCCTTCCTCTAAATCCTCCCTATTTGGTTTTCACCGTAGCTCCATCAACATTGTCCAAATGTCTGATACTGATTACGTACACAATCAAGGGTGGATTTAGGGGCAGGCCAGTTGGGTTCACCCTTGGGCCATTCTTTTTATATGGCAGCCAACCCAGGACCATCCCCTAAGTCCTAATTAAAAAAAAAGTAAATTAGTTTTACTTAACTACGGGTGAATAATTCAAACTTGCGTTAATGTGTTCACCTTTCTTTCTCTTCTACTTAATGCTCTGTCCACATATACAACACCATAAATTTCCCTGCCGTAGACATTGAGGCTGCGTTTGGTAGCTGGTTTCTGGGCGAATTAAGTTGGGTAATCGAGGGTTATCCGACTTTACCCGACGTTTGGTGCACACGCACTAAAAAATGTCGGGCTCAAAGGATTGCGTTCGGGCCCGAATTACTGCCGATTTTC
>JAOWBN010015988.1:0-10807 GCA_028565015.1 Pinguicula moranensis
AAATGATATAGCGCACGAAACACAAAAATCGGGCAAAAGGATCAAAATACCCCATGTTAGACTCCGCATCAGTGTTTAACACGAGGACATTTTGGTCATTTTGCCCGATTTTTGAGTTTTGTGCGCCTTTTTTTTCGTGCGCTATATCATTTTCGTCAATTTTTGGACAACGTATTTCGTCTTTCTTATGGAATTTACAAGGAAGGGCATGAGCCAGAATTTTAAAACATATATATTATTAGAGTACCCCAGTGGCGGAGGAGGGGGGCTTGGGGGTGGTAGCCCCCTCCTTATTTTTATTAGAGATTTAAAAAAAAAGCAGTTTCGCCACTCTCTCTTTTTTTTGATAAGTCAAATTTTATATAAAGAAATAAAATACTTACAAAGTTTATAAATTATACTTATAATTTACATTCGAGCAAGCAAACACAAAGGTAGGTTGGATAACACAGTCAATGAAGAAATGACAAAAATCATGATTTTTCTCTTTACCCTTGAATCAATTCCAACAAATAACCTAAATTTTGTGGAGAGTCTCAACCATCTTGATCCCAGTGTGTTGAAATGTACTTGGTTTCTCCGGCTCTATAGGAACTAGGCCATTATTGTCCATGTAGATTTCCACTTTTCTTTACTCACTCCTGATGGTGTGACTAGCTAAAAATGTTCAAATGTTGGTGGTTGTGGACTGTCCCCTGTAATGTAATTTGTAGCCATCCTTTTACCTTCTTCCACAATGTTTTGTTGTATTTGCACTCCTGGAAGATATGCTTTTCATCCTCTGTTCTTCTCTACACACTGTACAATATGTTTGTTGTTCTGTATCCATGATGCCTCTTCTTTGCATATTCTTTTTTGTTGGCAATCTTTCCTATAGCAGGCGCCAAATGAAGATCAAGCCCTTCTTGTCAGTGAGTGTAGGATATTTAAATTTCTAGGTTAAGCATTTGAACTGTTGGAGTTGTTAGATTATCTCACACGAATTGTGGAGAGAAATATAAATCAACTTATAAGAGATTGTGAGGTTACGATCAATCATATTGGTACTAAGGTTTTTATGAGAGTAGCCTGCATTCAATTATAAGTTGACCCATCTGCGCACTCGCACCCAGGGCCCATGCCCGTTTACTGTTGGGTTGGGTCCGAGCCAAGACCCGTTTACTGTTGTGCCAGGTCTATTAAATTTAACAGGAGTTATGCATGTCCCCACTAATTGTTTGAACGATATTTCTTATTGTTTTTCAGAAATAATATTAATTTTGATTATGGATTTTAATAATCTTTTAAATTTGCCCCACTTTGAGGATAGGATTATAAAGAAAATAAGTTTCTCCAGTTGATAAATTTTGTAAGTCCATCTCCAATTGAAATCCCTGGTACTTCACCTATGTAAAAAAAGGGGACCAAATTAATTTTGGTTTAAACTACACATATGGAAAATTAAAATAAACTCGGGGACAGGGGCAACCACCCCCACAACACCCTGTCTCCCGCCGCTGCTTGTATGGTCCTAAAATCTTCATGCTGACAGACGGGATCCCCCCTTCAGACACTGACTCTTAATGGGAATTGGGAAGATTTTGTTTTTGTTTGTTTTGAAAAAGTTTCGAAGTTTTTCCAAGTTATGGTTTTTTTTTTGGATAAGTAATTATCAGCGCCACACGTTGATTTAGCGGAAAACTGATAGCTGACAACCCGCTAACTGCGAGCCCCTATCTAAGTATCATTCGGATCCATTGGGCCCTCCAAGCTATAAAAAAAAATCCAGACATGATAACTGAGATATCTCCCTCAGTCCCTCTTACCAAAACTATAATAAAATACTAAATAGGCCAATGTTCCTTCTGGTCTCTTGTTCTCTAAGTAGATACATGGGAAGTAGACAACCATGAATACATTGGTGACTCAAAATTACAGATAATGTCTGAATTATAAGCAATCCAACATAATGAAACTAAGTTTGGATCAATCTCAGCATTCATCCATTAGTAAATCCAGGTAGTTGTTGAGCAACAGGGTCAGTGACAGAGCCAGAATCCCAAACTACGCGTCCGGGCCTTGGTTTATCAACTCGTTGAATCTATATGGTATGCATCTATGCACGAATAGTGAAAATAACTTGGGCATTATGTTAGATAGTTTGTACAGTTAATGCTGAAATTTTAGGAAAATAAAGTAAATTTAATTTATTAATATCAATTGCAAATAGAGTTGGAAGAGTCATAATTGACAATTTTTTTTAATTTTATGTTAATAATGGACTAAATCAAAATGACTCTATTAAATTCCAGTGCTTCTATAATTAGTGAAGTTGCTGAAACTCAATATATTAAATAACGTAATACATATTGGATTGCAACGAAAACATACTTTTTGTATAATTATAAAGGGTAAGGTTGCGTACATCTGATCCTCGTACCCTAACTTAGTTAAAAATATACAAATTACGTTTTGTTGTTTTGTTGTTGTAAAGTAAATTTAATTTATTAGGTGATGTGGATCAATGATCCTTAAACCTATTGCAGAGATATTAAATTTTCATAGATCAGGAGTTCGAAGAAAGCATGTGGCATGTGGGCGTGCTTGCAAAAGAATGTAAATGTGTGAATCCTGGAGGAACAAATGGAATGACGATTCTGATCTATTAATTGATAGTTCTTTTCGCTGTAATAGGTCCTCCGCCAGATAATTGGAGGTCCCCTTTTTCTTTTAATAAAATTTGTATTCAAATTTGAGTGGTTGTACAATTGAAGTTATTGTAACTCAAAACTCCGACGGGTTGTCTCAGTGGTAAGGATCGAGACCATCAGGGCTTTCCCAGAGGTCTCGAGTTCGAATTCTCGCTGGAACGAATGCAGAATTCCACTGTAGGCAACACATGAGGGCTACGTCCTCGGACCGTAATATCCGTAATTCAATAGTGTATCGATTGGGAGCGCTGTTTATCCACCCCGTGGATTAGTCGGGATCGTATGGTCCTGGATACCCTTGTGATCCAAAAAACAATTATTGTAACTCAATACATCAAACGATACAATGCATATTGGGTCATAACAAAAATAACCTCTTTATATAATTACAAGATAATACTCCGCACATTTGACCTCGCAAACCCTAAATTGGTTGATAATATATTGGGTATGTTGTGGTTGTGGTTAGTTGCATTCCAACGGATGAAGTAACACTAATCCTATCGAACTCAAAGTTGCATTCCAACGGATGAAGTAACACTAATCCTATCGAACTCAAACTTCCTGAGCATAATAACAGCATGAGTTTGTTTGCAGCTCACTTAAAAAGTGATCCCATATGTTGTAAATCAACTCAACTACTGTCAAGGCTTGTGGCGAAGAATTCAATGCTTGACAAACATGATTGGCCCTTATACATGGCAATCACAATAAGAGGTGAATTATGTTACAGCTAGAGCTTCTTACTTAAATATGGAACAAGAGCTTACATTTCTTAATTAATAGAGTTATTGAGTTGGACTCCACAATACTTTCATGCTGTTTAACAGCTTCTTTGAAATGAGTTATGAAGTAAAGTAAGCGAGAGTTTATTTTCGGGTGTTCTAAAAGATTAACTTCTGCTTCTACTTCTCTATTTTCAAAGTATTGCATGCGTTTTTTCGAAGAAACTGCAGCTGTGCAGCAAACCAGTTTTTGCAAAATCTGAACTGGAACTGAGCAATTTTGCAGATAATCTTGTTTTGTTAGTTTCATTTTTTTGTAGTTAAAATTTCATTAAAGGAGCTAATATGCCCAAATAATACAAGCTAAAGCATAGGCTTTTTCAACACTACAGAAAATTCTGATAAACTCCTGACTGTTTGCTCTTCATATATTTAAGCATTTTTTTGAAAGGCACAACCAGTGAAAAAGTGAATTTTTATTAATTAAAAGACCTTCTGCAAAAGATCAGCCTAATTACATGCATTTTTTTAAAGGAAAAGAAATTTTATTCATCAACCTTCTTCAATTACATAAAACCTAAATTTCAGGTAAATACCTATTATGGCCAAGATTATCATCATTCGGAGGCTATAGGTCAATATTACAAATTTGGCCTCCGTTCCTATTCTGAACTGTCGCATCCTATGATACATATCTCTTCTATTTTTGCATTAGGTAAGGAAATTTCCATTTTTGAAGTCTCATTAACTCTTTGTTTTCCTTGGACATATGTGATTCTTGTAAGATTCTCTTATTTATCCATGCTGACCTTTGTTTGGCGGGAGAATTTCTTCGCTTTCTTAAATTGATGTTGTACTTCAATGTTAAGTTCTGTCATTATCTGCAGAACTCTTAGAATACCACGTGTCACATCTATTTTGTCTAATCCACTTGACCATCAACATTGAATCTGTTTATAATTACATGAATTGGTGCGGACTAAATGAATCAGTTTCATTTCGAGCACTGAAATAGATCCGGAAGACAACCTCATTAGATCATAAATGTGTTGTTGGTGTTGGCTAAAGGTGAACGGGTAAAACCACATTGCTTTGGTTGTTCGATGGGTGGTTGGTTACTTTTTTTTTATAAGCAAAACTTTCATATATAAGGTGTATTTATGATGTTTACATGTTGTTACTCGGTCAAAAGAGAAATTCATTAGTATTTTGTGTAGAATGTCCTCCATATTGACCTCCCTATTTGTGAAGTGTACCTGATTTCTTTCCCTCCATGCTAGCCACTGCATAGCTATCTACATAGTCTTCCATTTTTCTTTGTCACCAAAAACTATGAGTTGAGCGTGAATCAAACGTGAGGCCTTAAATATTTAGTTTGACGATCTTTCCAACTGAACTATCCTTGTTGATACAGTTTTACTTGTTAAGCATATAATTTCTAATAACAAAAAAATTAAAAAATGTTCGATTATTCGATTAACAAAAAATAGAATCGATAATCGAATAACTATTACAAAAAATCATAACCGAACCGAAAAATCAATTGCACAGGCCTATCAGTAATCCTTCCTAAATGTTAGCACACCTTAGTTATGCATGCAATGAGGTCCAAACAATAAAAATCAAACCAAACCAAACATACCCAATATATTCTGTCTTTATGCAGGGTCTGGGGAGGGTGAGATGTACTCAGTCATACCCTGACCTCTAAAAAGAGATCAAGAGACTGTTTCCGTGAAAACCCTCGGCTCTTCAAACACACACACAACGAGAAATAAAATAAAATAAAAATAAAAATCGAGAGGGAATGAGAGAAGACGGAGGTCCAAACAATAAAGCTCAACTTAATTGGCAAGATGTTTTTCCTCGGATCATTAGGCTGGGCTCTAAAATACAAGCAAGATAGCAAATTACAGTATTTAGTTGGGCTGTGTGTTATCAAACAGTGATCCAGGCCCTTTAAAATCCAAAAGCCAAAGCCATATGTGGTAATCTATTTTTGGACCGAGCCCAAAAAGGTTTAGAAACAATATCTGAACCTCAGTGAAACTACCGGAGAATTTCCGACGATGGACACGATCATCGGCGGCGGCGGTGATCATGCCGCCTTTAAATTTCTTCGCTCGTGTCCTTCAGGTCTATTGTCCTTCTGAGGTAATGTTGATTCTTAATTTTAGTTGGGCACTGTCAATGAATCCTCTGGTTATTCGTTTTCCCCAGTTTTTGTTTGATGATTTTTGGTACTGCGAATTTATGCGTTTTGAAACCAATAGGTATCGGTGATGTTTGATCGAGCATATGAAAGGATTCCGCATCCAGATGCTAGCTTGGAGAGTTCCATTGAGGGGAGCAGGTTTGTAATATGTATTCTCTCTCTCACCCATGTTTATGGTTGGATGCTGTTTTCGTGATGGCTATCAAACTTTTTATTATGCTTGTTTAGATATGGGATGGAAGAGTTTAGCAGAACCCGGGTCTGTACAATGGACTAAAGTTCAGTGTATGTGCATGGCTTTCTCTCGATGCCTCACATTATATGTGCTCAAATAAGTTTCTGGTGATGCTATTGTTTTGTTACATAAAAGGATATCCTTATTTTCCACGGGGTGAATTTGGAAAAGCCTTGTTTGACGAACATTGTTCATCTTCCACTGATTCATCTGTTGAAGTGATATGTCTTTCTTGGTACACGACTTTTGTTTACTAGGTGGCATTGTTGTGTTGGCCTTAGTACCAGGTGTTAGTCTGACAGTCATTTAATTCTGTAAGTAAAATTGCAACCTGGTATCTAAAGACTCCATAAGTTTAAGTTCATGTAGGAGACAAGATGCCAATGAAACTTCTACTTTGTGCGACAGATGAACAATGTAATACTATTTACTCAGTTATATGCTGTATCCTGCTGGTGTATTCCCATTCCCCTGCACCCTCTTGTCGGAAGTAAGATTATATGAACTTGAGATACAGTCGACCAGACTTATTTTACGTTGCACTTGTAGATGATTGGAGAAAGTCTCAGCATACATAGAATCCTCTTGGCAACGGTGTAATTATAGAAACATCTTACAAACAAATTGTTGTGCTGCAAAGAAGTACCAATGTTGGTGAATTTCCAGGCCACTTGGTATTCCCTGGAGGTCACTCAGAGTAACAGTTAATAATACCTACTTCCTCCTTAAAAATATATTGGTATATTTTTGTTCTGTATCGTCTTGCTTTTGAAATTGATCCTCGTTGGTGTTTCATATTGAGGCAGTTTGATCTGCCAGTCTATGGAACTCCATCATATTATAACACTAACCATTGGCAGACTAGTAGAGCTGGTGCTTCTGTTTTAGCTGATCCTGTGAAGCAATAGCTTACTCTGTATCACGACTTTTTGACAGCCCCAAAAAGTTAGGATAACAAATCACCAAGCTGAGTTCGATATAGCGCACGAAAAAGTGGCGCACGAAACGAACGAACGAGGGCAGAATGACTATTGTCTATTTTGCCCTCGTGTTAAACACAGCATCCCTGTTTAGCACAAGACCAAAATGGTCATTTTGCCCCTGTCGTGCGATTCGTGCGCTTACTTTTTGGTGCGCTGTATCACGTCTAGAGTTCAAGCCAGTTTCTAAAATCGGAATCATTGTTTCCCCCTTCTATAAATAACTTCTTGGTTTATGGCCTTTTTTTCGTGTAGCTCTTTAAGAGGTGCTTTGATTCGTCCTTTATTTTCTGTTTCCAACGAATGGAGTATCTGGTGTTGGTTAGAGAATATGAAAAATCAAGCCCAAAAATACGGGAAAAAAAACATCTCATTTTTACCCAAAAATCTAATTTGTGCCAGGATTAGCATATTAAAATAAATTAATTGTATTATTCAATTTATTCCCATTTCCTCGTTTTGGTTGGACTAGATTTGATCATCACCATTTTCTGGCGAAACAGAAAATTAATAAAGTACAACCAGAAACTAATTCAACAGCAAAGCCCCAAGAACCAGTTCGCAGGAGGATCATCCTTTTATACACAGAAAAAACAAAGAGAAAATTTATTATTTTATTATATACATGTGTTGTTCCATCCCCATGCCTAGCCCTTTTGGTTTCAATAGGAGGGGAATGCTGCTCTGTCTACAAACCAAGGTAATTGTTTTAAGTTGTTCTGCTTTTTCTTTCTTGCAATTATAACCTGAAACATTCAAATTCTGCTTGTTATTTGGCCAGGGGGTCAGCTGTGATCCAAGATGATTATATAGAGTTGTCTCAAGAGATCCTTCCTCTGTGAAAACACTTCTTGTTTTGTTGTGATTTGGTGTTTTGAAGGACTTCTTGGCTGTATTCTACAAAATGGAATCCGTATTAGCACCACAAACTCCGACCCCTCCCCGGAAAAAGATGACAAAACAGCTGACCGGGAAACGGGAAGATACCGAATTACATTCTGCAGCTAGAGCTGGGAATATAATCGCTATACGAGAAGTCATTGACAATGCTGGAATGGAAGAATTGATAGAGCTGTTATCCAAGCAGAATTCTGCAGGTGAAACGGCTTTGTATGTTGCTGCAGAATATGGATACTATGAAGTTGTGAGGGAGATGATCCGGTATTATGATTTATCTGCAGCTGGAATCAAGGCCAAAAATGGCTTTGATGCACTTCATATTGCTGCAAAACAAGGCGATTTGGGTAAGGTTTCTTGAAACAAGACTCAAAATTCTTTGTGATCTTCAGGAGGAAATTGATGATGAGGATTTTATGCCTTTTTGCAGAGGTGGTGAAGGCCCTAATGGAGGCTCATCCTGAACTCTCCATGACTGTTGATGTATCAAATACCACAGCTTTGCACACAGCTGCCATGCAAGGACGAATAGAGGTTGTGAATTATTTCTTGGAGTCACAAAGTGGGCTTGCAGCCATTGCCAGAAGTAATGGAAAAACAGCTCTTCACTCTGCAGCAAGAAATGGTCATGTTGAAGTTGTGAAGGCCCTTTTGAGGAACGAACCAGGAATCGTTGCACGGACGGATAAAAAGGGACAAACTTCTCTTCACATGGCAGTGAAGGGACAAAGTCTTGAAGTTGTGGAGGTACTCATTCAAGCTGATACATCTACAATGAATATGGTGGACAACAAGGGCAATGCTCCATTGCACATAGCTTCCAAGAAAGGCAGAGCTAAGGTAACTATTACTAGAGATAGATAAACGTGCACGTGCAAACTTGCCCTAAACCGCACGCATGAAGGCCAACAAATGATTAAGTTGTTTTTTGCATATTTGTGGTGTTCTCCTAAAATGGCTGTGGTTCAACAGATTGTGAAGATGCTTCTTAGCAAAAGAGAAACCGAGACCAGATATGTCAACCGGTGTAATGAAACAGCCTTGGACACGGCGGAGAAACAAGGCCACTCAGATGTAGCAGCTATTCTGCAGGAGCATTCTGTTGTCAGTGCAAGAACACTCAATCCACAGCCCAAAAACCAAGCTAGAGAACTGAAGCAAACCGTCAGCGACATCAAACACGAAGTCCATTATCAGCTCGAACACACGAGACAGACAAGAAAACGAGTCCAAGGCATCGCCAAGCGCCTCAACAAAATGAATGCCGAAGGCCTGAACAACGCCATCAACTCCACCACGGTGGTGGCTGTCCTCATAGCCACCGTAGCATTCGCCGCCATTTTCACAGTTCCGGGGCAATACGTTGACAACCCGAATGACATCCCCACAGGACTCTCACTAGGGGAGGCCAACATCGCCCCTAGCTTTCCATTTCTGATCTTCTTCGTCTTCGACGCGGTATCCCTCTTCATTTCCCTGGCTGTTGTGATCGTGCAGACATCAGTTGTGGTCATTGAGAGCAAGGCCAAGAAACAGATGATGGCCGTTATCAACAAGCTCATGTGGGTGGCTTGTGTGATGATCTCCGTGGCATATTTGGCGCTGGCGTTTGTGATTGTGGGCAAGAGAGAGAGATGGCTTGCAGTTGGGGTGACAATCATAGGAACTTCTATTTTGGCTACAACTATTGGCACTATGTGTTATTGGGTGATCATGAATCGGATAGAGTCAAAGAACAAGACGATCGTCAGGAAGAACTCACGGTCTAGCAGATCAAGAAATTGGTCAGGTTCTCTGACCATTGATGCAGAGGGACTCGAGAATGAGTTCAAGAAAATGTATGCTATTTGATTTTCTCATCATAGCTGTTGGTTCGCTTTTCTTGTACTTATACACATTTGCTCTTCGCTTTTTTTTTTTTTTATATAAGGCAATGTAATGTGTAGTGAAGCGTGATATAAATTTAAGGTATAATTTAGAATTTATGACATCGAAGCATGATACAAATAGGGATAGAGGTTGTCAAATGGTGTCGTTTGACTCGATCTGTCACTTGCGAGAAATGGAAGAATTCAAAAGAATGATGTACACACCTATTAAATATCAAATGACAATTATCATTGTTAACACGTGGGATTTATCATTCTTGTGAATTCTTGCGATTGAATTCTTGCGTTATATCATTTTCCGTTACTTGCGGTTTGGCAAGGCTCATATATCAAGTGGAAAAATGATATAGCGCAAGAAATTTTAGTAAGAATTTCATAAAGAAAGGTGGTTCCATATGTTTTTAACATCAATTCCCACGTGTTAAATATTAATCTCAATCGTCTATCTGCAAACACGCGGGCCCATCTTTTTTGTAGATTTCTTGTGCAAGATTTCTTGTACTATATCATTTCTCTATTTTTAACATATGAACAATTCTCACGTATTAGACAACAATTTTAATAGTCTATTTAATGTTAAATATATGGGGCCCACATTTCATGAATTTCTTGGGCTATATCATTTCTTAACAAGCCATGGTTGGCCGTAACCAGGAATGATATAGCACACGACGGATTCAGCGCACGAATCGCACGAATTGGGGCAAAATGGTCATTTTGCCCCTGTGTTAAACACTGACGCGGTTTTCAACACGAGAGTATTTTGGTCATTTTGTCCATTCGGTGTTGGCCACGCGGGCTGGATTCGTGCGCTATATCATTTCACGGCCGTAACACATTTTGTACATATTTATTTTATAAAAATTACACATCTTATTTGTTGGGGGTGGGGTCGGTGGGGTCGATCCTCCCCTCCCTGTAGCACTATACTAATTTTGATATCAAGATAAATCAAATCAATGAGAAATTAGAAGCAATACCATTTGAATAATCACGCATTTCATTTTATACAATTTAAGCGGCGCTCTATGGTCGTGTATTTTACTAATTAACCGGCGATCGTCTGGGAATCGTAACGCGCCGTCGCAACGCCGCCATAATGGATGAGGAACTGCTCGAACTCCAGAGGCAATTCGAGTTTGCGCAGCAGGCGAAATCCAGTATTCGTTTGTCCGA
>JAOWBN010015999.1:0-22492 GCA_028565015.1 Pinguicula moranensis
ATTGAGACCATTTTTATTTCGCATAACACCCATCTTTGCCACTTGAAGACAAGGAAGATTTCTTTTAGATCTTTTGATATTACGAATATATTGGATATGGCAGGGGGTACTAGGCGAGGCAGAGCACTTGTTTGCATAGTAGCAGTTGGTGTTGGCCTATCTTCACCTCGTGCAGTACATGACTGGCCCTGCTGGTGTTAGCCAAATTTATCAAGGACTTGTTCCAACTTATTGGTAGATTTTGCATGTATAGGCGCAGTGGATTTTGGGAGGAGGTATTTAGCCAAATTGGCTCAGACCTTGTAATTCCCAAGCTATATATTGTTTAGCTTTGAGTTGAGCATTACCATGTCAAATATGTTCGTAAACTCTGAAAAGAAAAAATTCAAACCATCTTTGCCGGTTTTGTTAGCTATCCGTGATGCTTTAACTTGGCCTAGTCTTCTCAGTACCTTCCCTATCTACTCAAATGAACATTTTTTTGGGGAAATTTGAGATGAAGAAGGTGGCATACAGTTTACCTTTGCGAGAGTCCTTTGATCTTGCACATGCAGAGTGTTTTGTTTCCTCAGCATGTGCGCATATGATACGTTACGATGTAGATAGCCCTGCCCGAAGCTGAGTGAAGGTGGGTTAGCTCGGAGGAAGGCATGATGCATAAGCCTTAATTGATGTGAATGGATACGCCATTGAAAGTCTATTGGACCAACAGTTAAGGTACAGTGAGAGGGATATCTACGAGGATATAGTGGCTGAGAGTGCTCCAAGGCACCAATGGTGTCCTTCGGGAGAGGTGGGCTTGAACTGAAAGAGTGGAGAAAGGCAAGGCAGAGATAGATGGTCATCAGATGAGCGTAGCTGTGGCAAAGACGAAAGCCTTGTTATTCATGTAGGCGCATTGCAACAAAAGACTAAGCTTGACTTTTCAAAATAGAATCAAATTCAACTTCCCAGTCTTGCATAAGTTAACATCCTTACGGCGGAATTTCTTTTAGGGAGGAATTGCAGAAAAGAGATTAGCCGTATGGACTTCTTGGAAGAAAATAGTCCTGCCTAAACACAGACGGGGGCTGGGAGTCAGTAGAATAGAGGAGTTCAACAAGGCGCTGCTAGGGAAATGTGGAGACAAAATCCTACAGTATACCAATAATTTAGCCACTGAAATATTGAAATCTAAATATGGGACTGAAGACTACTTAAGAGACCACCACAAGAAGAGGGGAAGCATATGCTTCAACCTGGTGGAAAGGAACGCAGAACATTATCTCTCAGCCTTGGTACACATAAAACTTGAAAATAAAACTTGGATCTGTATCAAGAACCTTGTTTTGTAGTGACAAATGGTTGTCAATTGAAACCTTAGCAGAAACTTTCCCTCAACTTTTCAAACTATTAAATAATAAATTATTATATGTATCTGAAGCAGGGAAGTGGGAAGATAGCACTTGGAAATAGGACGTGATATGGAGAATAAGGTTGCGAAACAATGAGGAAAGCCATTTTGCCCATATTCTTAGTCTGCTGCAGAGTAAATCACCTCAAAAAAATTGCCATGACTCCTACCAGTTTAAAGATGACATGTATGGGAAATATAGTACCAAAAAGTGCCTACCTAAGCCAACTAGATTCATAGGAATTGCCTTTTACAAATGATGAAATTGACAGGCGTTTAATGGTATGGAATAAATATTATCACACGAAACATGAAGTACTGATATGGAAGCTCCTCTGACAAGCTCTGCCCATCAAGTCTACGCTGCATAACAGGACATTCCATGCATCTTGTAAAGTGCATGTCAGGAAAACTATAGTCATTTATTCATATCTTGTGCAATAACCCTATCTCTTTGGCAGGACATCGAGGGGTTGGCTTAATCAGGGAAGGTCTGATTATCACGAATCAAGCACAGTCCCTACACTTCAGGAATTCTACTCAAGCAAACGTGTAGGCAACAATATGTGGGCATGGCAATCTATCTGGATTTCATTTATACGGTAGACATGGAAGGTAAGGCAAAAGAAATATTTTGAAGGAAAATAACAATAAACTTTTGAGGAAGTGCAGGCCATGCAACGAAACACCAGGCTGAACAAAAAGTCCCATAGTAATAAACGTCAGTTTCCTTATTACTTGGTAGATTGGGTACTGCAGCCAACAGTTTTCATCCAATTTTAAATATGTGTCTGTCTAGAAACTGCTGAGTAATTGGAGTGCCTACAATTTTTCATACACATTAGCAAGCAGCTATATGTCACTTTGATTCCTGAAATCCAAAGAAAAGGAGTTGCTCAAAACTTCTGTTAACTCATACCTCCCCACATTCCCTCTCTTGATTTTACATTGTTGCACTAACTGCTTGTAGGGCGAAGAATGTGAGATGTTTGAAACTACTGAGTTATTGGAGTGCCTACATTTTTTCATACACATTAGCAGGCAATTGGATGTTGATGCAAATCTTAAGGTATATAATTAATGCACAAATAATCATGAAACAAGCTAAAATATCCTAAAATCACTTTAAATTGCAAGAGAACGACATCAATTTTAGTAATAAAGGAGTCAAAACGTAGGGAGGCAAATTATACTCTTAGCACGCAGACTCGTTAACCCTAACAACATGCACAAAATTACAAAAAGAAAATTGAGATGCAAAGTGACCAAATAGGAAATAGAATAATCATAAAATTGCAACATTAAATTGAACTACGGAGAGAAAGAAATAGCACAACGGTTTTATTGAAATTTAATGAGAAAAAATTACTCCTAACATATTTTGGGTGGCTAAAACACTCAATATCAAATTAAAGTCCCTAGTTTGATTTTATGCTATTAGGAAAGTATTAATTTTTCACTCTAATACATTAAACATGTAATTAGAATTATAAATCTATAGAATGCTTAACACATAGCATATAATTCATCCTCGTTGTACTAATATTCTAACAAGATGCGTTATAAATTTTAATATTACTTCTAAGCACATACACACCATAATCCACCCTCAACCACTCATTTTTTAAAGAATCATTCAAGAATTTCTAGACTAAGTATGCTCCAAATTCCACAGATAAAGAGACAATTAGTCTTGAGTTTGAACAAACATGTTTGGACTCGTACAAAAACTGCAAGTTGAAAATTGAAACATTAGTGTAAAATATGAAGCATAAAATCCAAACTGCAAATAACATCAAATTCGAACAATATGTGATACAACCACACTACTCCACGTTAGGAGTAAATAAATTCTTAACCTTGCATCATCGATGATGACCCATGAAAATTTTGAAAGAAGGAATCATCTTTGGATCAAAAGAAGTGAACAATGAATTTATTCTGAATTTTTACTCAAAAATTACAAAATCGTATGAATTATCCAACAAGAAAAACTCAACCAAAACTAAAGAGGGGGACCTAAATCTCGACCACCACTCAAACTCTCCTATATAATATGTACATTGGCCCCCTAAATTTCAATACAATTTGAAGATAAAGTCTAAATAATAATCAAAATCCTAAATTTTAGGCTTTAATGTCAATCTTCCTCTTCCTCCTCAAGTCTTTCGATATGGGAGCCTTAAAAATACTATCTTAGATAAGATCATCATGTTGTCTCATGTTTATCTGGATCCAATTCAAAATATTTCGTATTTGCTGATTCATTGAACATTGATAGTTTCTTGTTATTGAGTTCAAAGTGATTTTTAGCCTCTTTTTGTGCCGAATTACGAGTGGGCTTCTTCTACAGAGTTGTGATACGTCGTTGGGCCTTTCCATTAGTATATATCACATCCAAATCTGATCTTTGGATTTCGACTTATGCCCCACCAACCTAGACCGCGCAAAACAGAATAGTTATTAGACAATTTTTTTAACTGAAGTTCAAGCTCGACTTTTTTCACTTTAGAATCTGAATCTGGAAACGTGTTCTTTATGATAGGTGTAGTGGAGTTTCCTAGAGTTTCATGCATATCCTTTACGCCTATATAAGACACTCCTTGATCAAGTTATGAGTTTTTGATGTTGGACGTTAATCACTGAAAATTTTGTTCGTGCCTCACTCGAAAATAGTCAATTTCATCAAATGATCATAACTTGCACATAGAACACTACCAACTTCATCTGCAATGGGGAAAATCAAGGGAGATATGAGATTCGATATCTTAGATAAAAAAAAAAGCAAGTAAGAAGGTTGCTTGCGCAGTTTATCATTGAGCATGAACAATCATTCATTATTGTGGAAAAGGTTGGATTTTGAAAGTTTGTCAAATTATTTGAGCCTTAATTCATGATGATTTCGAGGAGTACAGCTGCCTGAGAATGAATTGGGGTTTATCTGTATGAGTATAATTTGTTGAGGTGTTAGATGATAGAGTTAGTTCTATGATCTGCTTGACCACGGACACGTGAACTTCCATTTAAAATATCAACTACATTTGTGTCACATTACATTTTATAGTTACGCAGTGCCAGGTTCACAAGAGGGTGATCGGGATTCAAAAGATTTTAATCCACGTGGGTAGGTCACTTGCACATGTACTTAATATCATATTGGACGAGTGGGCCCTAACAAGGTTTTAAATACTACGGTTGATAATGCATCTACCAATGTAACATTCTGGGATGACTTAAGCTAGAGGCAGGTCTAGAGGTTTAGTGATGTATTAGGTGGTTTAAGTTTGTGAGCTATCCCTGTAATGACTGAAGTGGAGGTAATCTGTATAGCCAGCATATCAGTAAAAAAACTAGAGAATAATAACTAGCAGCCACCATCTAGGTAATGATTAAAGATCCTGACTGAATAGATATTCAAAGTTTAAGGCCATAATATGCCGGAGGCTTTCTGAGGGCATCCTTGTAGACTTTGAGCTTATGTTTTTCTGTTTTTCACCTCATGGCTTAGAATCACTCCAAATTCCATGTAACTAGTTGGATAGTTAGCCATTTCTCTGATGTTGCGTGATTGCTACTTGACATAGCCCCCATGTGTTGTGAGAGCTATTTCACTATACTAACCTGCACCTTGATAAATTTGGAAAAGAATAAGTGGGTTACAAATTCAGAATAGGAGAGTTAGAGGGTACTTAACCCTTTGATCATAAGTCTTCATAGCTCAATTGCTCCTTATGTTTTTTTATGGTATGTGTATGTGTTGGATTCACTTGCCTGCTGGATCTGGACCCTACAAAGAAACCTTAGAAGAAACAATTTTACCATGGTATCTGGTGATCTTTTAAGATGAAGATGGAGTAGACTAATATGGTGAGTACTTTATGTTAGAGGAAACAATTTTACCTTAGAGGAAACAATTTTACCAGAGGCTTTCTCAGATGGTCAGGCCATTTCAGAGGTGAATAATATGCTGAGTACTTTATGTTAGGAGGTGAAGCTTATGTAATCTTTTGGATTGAGTAGCCAGTCCCCAAAAATATATTGAAATTTGTTTAGTGATCTCTTTGCTCTAATCCATCAAAAGGTATCCCTTTGTATAGTGTGAGTAATCCTCCCTATGTTGATTTCCATGGACTGAAAGTAGACTTTATTCCTTGTTATCAAGAGATACCAAACCATGGCCAGCCACAATGGTTTACAGGCTTCATCATTTATACTGTAAGGTTTAACAATTACAAATTTTCACAGGGATGGTGCTTCTAGTAAGCTGCATGTTGTTTGTCTCTTAGAGAAGAGCCAAGCATACATCTTTAGGCACACCTGCACGACAATTGGAAATTTATAAAACAAGTGATGAATAGATTCATTGTCCATACCTGAAAAACATAGTGGACATGTTAATAGCATTCCATGCTGGATAAAATTTGGGGTTGTAATGCTTCCTTCACTGGTAGTGCTCCGTGTAGCAACCTCCGTGCAAATATTGTAACCTTCTTAGGGAATATTTTGTTCCAGACCCTGGTTAAGTTCGCTGCTTCCTCTCTAGAGTAAATATTTTTAAGATTTATTATCTGCTGGTATGCAACTTTAACCGTGTAGGTGCCTTCATTGTTTTATTTAAACATATCTATCCTTTCTCGGAACATCCAGGTAAGTATCTTGCAAGGAAATCATCAGGTTTGATTGCTCATCGTGTTCAAAAGTTCTAAGATTCATTCTCCAAGATCAGGACAATCTCCAAGTATTACGGAGCCAGTAACCCATCTCTGCAACATAACTGTTTGGGTTGGAAGAAACTTTAAACAATCTGCTATAACTCTCCGCAAGAAGTGTATCTAAAAGCCATTTGTCAAGCCAAAACTTGATACTATCTCTGCAGCCTAGCTTCAGACTAATACTCTATTGGAAGATGGAAGAGGATGCTACTTTCTATATGCTCTTCCAACAAGAAAAGGCACGAGATCTAGTGATACCATAGGAGCTACTTGTTGCAGGTACTGGTTGGCTCAATTCCCACATTCCCCAAATTTCAAGCAGGCACTCACATCCATACTTCAACCTTAGTACACTGAAGGCTAAGCTGTTTTCCTTAGTGAGAATCCTTGAACACTATTTAGCCAACATGGGCTCATTAAAAAATTGCAGACATCGAACCCACAGACCTCCTTTTTCAACAGGGGTGATAAGTTTGTCCCATGAAACCCAATACATCTTCCTCTGGTCTATACTGCCCCCCCAGAAGAATGAGCTGTTGATGGTGTTCAATTTCTTAACCACCGTGATAGGAGCTTGATAATATCCAATGAAATGAGAAGGCAGAAATGCCATAACGAAGTTCAGCAGAATTAATTTTCCTCTAGCAGAAAAGTACTTGCAATCCCAGGTATCTAGAGTGGCTGTGCATTTATCTATTACAGATTTCTAAGTATCCAACTTTCTAGAGATTAGTCCTACAGGAAGTCCCATGTATATGAAAGGTATGGCTCCAACCTTACAACCAAGGTAAGAGGCCATCTCATGAACCATTCCTGCAGGTATATTCAAGCCAACTAAGTTGCTCTTGCAAAAGTTGATACGCCGGCCTGATGCCAACTCCAAATTTTGTAGAATAGCTTTGAAGACAAGAACATTTTTACAAGATGCTTCTACAAACAGCAGTGTGTCATTTGCAAATTTTAGGTTTGTCATTTAGACAACTTCCTTACCTATCAATACCCCGGAGAACATGTTTTAAAGTAGCTACCTTATTGATCATGTTGGAGGCCTCATTTGCAAACAAATACAAAAAGAAGGATATAGGATCACCTTGTCTGAACCTCTTTTAGCTTTGAATTCTTGTGAAGGACTACCGTTGATGACCACTGAAGTTGTAGCAGATTATAGGATTTCTTTGATCCAGTTTATCCAAATTCTATGGAATGTCATAAGCTGTTGAATATCTTATAGATATTTCAAGTTGAGAGCATCAAAGGCCTTCTCAAAGTCCACCTTGAAGATTAGAGCTTTTTTTTCTTTTTGATCTCATCAAGGGCCTCATTTGCAATCATTATGCCATCCACCAGTTTTATTCCCTTGATAAATGCCATTTGGTTTGGAGCAATGATACCATCCATAAAAGGGACACATTCTGTTAGCCAACACTTTGGTTATGATCTTTGGCATTGAGCTAAGAAGAGTGATGGGACTATAATCCTCAAAAGTCATAGGTGTTTCATTTTTTGCCTATAGCATGATATGTGCAGTATTACAACCTTTGGCCAACTTGCAGTTCTTGTAAAAGTCTCTCAAAGTTACATAATATCATCCTTCATGAAACTGGTAAATTGTTTAATGAACTTAAAGTTTAAGCCATTGGCTTCAGGACTTTTAGAGTTTCCACATTCCAACATTGTTGCAATAATTTCTTTTTCAGAAAAATGGGACAATCAAGGCACTTTGGGCTATTGAATTTAGGGGTATGAAGTGCAAAATGCTCATAATAGGTATGCGCTAACTCATTTCTTTATACCTCTCCTCAAAATGCTACATGAAGCAATCCTTTAACAAATCTGGATCCTCAATCCAAAAGGTTACATGCCAGATTCCTGATATGGTATTCTTTCTTCTATTTCTCTTGAAGTGTTTGATATTGGCATCTCCTTGTTGAAGCCAATTGATCCTACACTTCTGGAAGGTTAGGTTGTCAAGCTTGCTGGTAGTATGCTCCAGATCCTCTCTAGGTGTAAGAATTGTTCAGATGGTACCCTGATCAAGCTGATGGATATCCACTGTTTCAGCAGCCAATTCTTGGCAGCAAGCTCATTAAGTATAGCCACCCCTTTAGCTTCCAAATTTCTCGGTGTTAACATAGATCACTCTTTCATTGCTTTTTTAAGGGCCTGGGGTTTTCAATTTGATTTGGTAGCTAGCAAATCCCTCTACACGTAGGATTGTTCTCCCAACCACCAGTCTAGCACGTTTGGAGGCTTAGGACCCTAGATCAAAACTTTGTTACAGAGCCTTATGGGGTAGTGATCCGAGTCATCCCTTTTTAAATCTGTTTGTATCAAGCTTTTATCATGATTTAGCCATTTCTCATTTACTAGAAACCTATCATGTTTACTCATTGCTATGAGTGATTTTTAAGTACCATGTGAAATGTCTCTTTTCCATCTTCAGATCAATGAGACCAAGACTAGAAACAAAATCATTAAAAAGCAGTTATCTCCTACTCATTTGGGCTGTGTGTAGTTTCCCTTCTTTGACTACCATGTACTATGGAATTAAAGTCACCCATCACATACAACTTTTGATCTTCTTTGTTAGCATGAAGCAGCTTGATCTCATTCCATTGCATCACTTTGGCATCTAAATCTCTCGGGCCATATACATAAATCTTGTAAGACAAAATGCCCTCTCTATGCCATATGCCTGTCACTCCCATAATCCCCTCACTAAAAGAGATACTTTGTTTACAAAACTTGTTTTTATCCCATAACCTCCAGATTGTCCACTTGAACCGTGGTATATCCAATAATAATCTTTGTCATACCACAAGATATTGCACAACGTTTCCTCCACAAAGTCCAATTTTGTTTCTTGCAGATTGAAAAAGTCTATTTTTTTTACCATGATGAGTTCACGTACTCTCTTCTTTCTGCCTGGGCTGCACAAGAGTCTAACATTGTATGATATGATTTTAATTGAAAAATATTTCATCTCCCTTCTTGCTATTGCCTGGTGTTGCAGCATTCTGAGACTTTCTATTGATGTTCTTTAAGTTTACAAAGGTTCCTGAGTTTCCTCAAAATTTAGACCAGAAGTTAATCCAAGATCATGGCCTATATTCATGTTGTAATTAGCCTCTAGATATTGTTGCTCCATGGATAAGCCACCATCAGGGGAGTTGCATACATCAACTAGTTTAGGAGAATTAGCTTGCACTAGCTGTCCTAGCCAGTCATGAAGGGCTTCATGTTCTATCTAAGCCAGCAGAGAGACATCTTTCATAGATTGGTTTTGGTTCTAGGCCCTCCTTGCTGACCTTGCGTAATGATTTTCATTCTACCTGATGGTGTGGAGTGTGATCTAGGTAGAGGTAGAACTCTTGAAATTGGTAGGAATATTCTCTGATAGATGTTGGAGCTAATTGATCAGTTGGGCTCTCGCCAGTCTTACTAGCTACCATGTCTGGTTCTTTATCAATTTCCACCCTACAATCATCTAAAAATATCAACTGATCATCACCATGTACCATCAAATTGAGAGTGACTATGTCCTCTTCTTGTCTTGTGATTGCATTTTCAGTAGTTTCCTATGTTTCAGGGTCAATATCATCCCTAGTCATAGTCAGGGGGTGCTCTAGTGTCTGTATAGAGGATTTGTCCAAGGCAGCCTCAATGCTTTCCTCTAGAGGTTCCAGGACCCTTGAACCGTAGGGAGCTGAAGGCCACCATTTATGTTTAATAGGTTTCCATATGGGCAGGGGAAGTCATGTGCCTAAAGCTACCATATCCTCCTTGGGAACCACTGCAACATCGGAAGGAGGAGATGCTTTGGTATCAAAAGTTTCCTTTTGTTTCAAAGAGGGGGACTCACTCTGCTTACCTGATACAGGGGAGTAACTCTTCAAGGAGCAAGTATCAAAAGTCCCACAAGTGTGATTAGTAGGTAAGCTGTCATATTCAATTAAAATATTTCCAGTCCGATCTCTCTTACCTAAAGAGAAAAGTTCTGACCTCCCTCAACATAAATAGGTAGGATGGATGGTGGACTCAACCCACTTTCAATCTTTATAAGTATCTGACAGGCCTCCATGTAATGGTGTTGTAGACTACATTCATAAACTTTGATGAAGCTCTCCACAACTTTGCCAGTTATTTCCATAACAGGTTGAGTCCAATATTGGAGAGGGAGCCCATATCTTGAACATGATTGTTTAGGATGGAATTAAGGAACTTGGTACACCTATCGTTAAAATGAGAAAGTTGGTTAAGTGTCTCATGTCTTCCCCTCAGCGGGAAGATACATTCAAGAAGAACGTGGAAGCTAAGGGACTTGTTAGGAAAGGTTTTTTCGCAACTTGATGTCTACACAAGGTGGAATTGCACCTATATCATGTTGAAATTAGTGGATAATCATTGGGATGCATTTGAGGAGATAAACATGGTAGATGATGGTTTTGTGGTGTACATGTTTGATTAGAGAGGAGATGGAGCACGAGTGGGGGTACCCAAAAACTCCGATTGAGAATGTATCAAAGTTTTTATAAGTTTATTGAAAGTGTTCTATGAAGCAACATTAACATTCTCAGCCTCGAAGACTTTGGACCATACACTTATTTTTCAGGTTATCTCCATACGTGTTTATTTTTTTATCTTACATTTTAGCACCATCATAAGAAATTAAAATGTATTCTCGTTATTTTCAGGAAGATGTTCAACTTCAAGGGACAGTTGAATATATTGAGGAAGAACACTGGTGAGTTCTTTTTTGTAATGACAAAAAGAATGCATGACAAATATGCAGTATTAGAAAGAACTAAATGAGGATGACCCGACACTTTGGATAAACAGGTACTTAATGTTCTCAATTTCGTATTTTTAATGTTCTTATTGCTTATTTTTATTATATGAATAAGAATTTATTGATCTATTTTGTAAATGAACAAAATTTATTTGTGGCAACTATTCTTGAACCAAAATGTAAGATTACCTTGTTCGAGTTTTGGTTTCCCAAGATCATGAGCGTTGATACAGTACCAAAGCCATTGCATTGGCTAGGAAACCAATAGAAGAGTAGCTTAATGAGTACAATTGTTTATATGGTTACTCTTCTAGTTTTGCATGGTGACTTGGAGTTGGAGATGCAGGTAGTTTGGAATTGAGAACAGTGACATGAGAGAAGATGCAGAATGTATTGCGTGGGTGCAATTTATCTGAAATTATAAATTCAACAAGCAAATAGGATTGGATAGATACCTCAGTGATGGACCATAGCCCACAACATATTCATCCACAATTTTAGAGTGATGGAAAGTGAATGAAGCCAAATAGTCCTCAACATATTCAGATCACAACCATTCCTTTGGAATCGGTTTTAATATGGGTGGTAGGGTGTTCAGTATATTTAGAAGTTCATTAGCCACTAGGATTGTTGAGGGTCTAACATCTCCACAAAGTTGGCTCAGATCAAACATTAAAATATTCGTTCATTGTGATGATACTGAGGACCAAGAGATTTGTCAACTTGGTGCACGTGAGAACTACTATTTTCCAGATTCATTTACAATTTTATATTTCATCATTTATTCTTATCTTCGATTCTTAATTCATCACTTGTTTTTTTTGAAGAGATGTTAACAAATCCAAAAACCATGCTTGAGGGGATCGACGCACAACCTACCCGAGTTGCAGATCATTCTGTTATGAGTTGAATTGTTCTTTTAAACTTTTTTTTTTGGTTAAGCCCAATTTCATTCAAAGAAAATTATTTACAGAAAGAAGGTTCGAACAAAGAGCACAGTCCGCTCTTGCAACAAAGACCAAATCAACACAAGATATAAAGGAAAACACAACAGTGATCTCCAGACTCCACTACTGAGCAGGTCACCCATATCTATTATTTTATTGGTTTCCATGGATCGTAGCTGTCAACATATCATCTCCTGATGGTACACAACTCACCTATGACTTTTAGCTCAATGAACCCAGGTACTTCGCCGTCGTTGGAGAAGAGGGTTTCTATGTCTAGATGGGTTGGTTTGAATTGTCTGACTCTTGTTCTTTTAAACTTGATGTGTTAGTTTGCTTTTGGTGGACATTGTTTTGTAGGTTGAACTTTGTTGGTCGGCAGGCTTGCACTATTGTTTTGTTTTTGTTTTGATTGTTGGTACATGGTTGGACTTTGTCTTTGTTTAGTTTGGTCTGTTCGAACTTTGATTGGACTTCGTTGATTTGTTTGTTCTTGTTGATTAGTTAGGTTTTAGTGTTAGTTTAGTGATCTAGAACATTGTGCTCTTGTTAGTTTCATGTATACTAAATGATAAAAATTATTTTGTTTCTTGAATTTTGTATATATATATTGTGGATCATTTGGGTTGATGACTCAAATTGTGAAACTCTATAATTTTATAAACTCTAAATTAGTCTGTAATCTTAAAAGTCATTAGTAAGGGAACAACTACATGACTAAATCGACTAGCATGTGGATTAATGCATGATCATGTTTCGCAGATCATTGGTACGAGGTATCTGTTTAATCACATGAAATATCAGTGTACGGGGTGCATGAATATTGCACTCGACCTATATTAACTTGTTGTATGGATTATGTTTGTGTCATCAGCAAAGTCACATAGTAATAATTCAGTTATCTTAAATATTCATAATTCTAAGTGATGAATGTGTATTACGTATGGTTATCAAATGCCTCTTTTGACTGAGGTGCTATAAAGGTAAGTTTTCCGAATATGCATGATTTATGCTGGAAGGTATGGAATATCAAGATGCTACTTTTGTCCATCTCGTATTGGATGAGATCATTAATATCCCTAGGGCCTTGATACACTAATAATTGTTACGCATACATTTGTAATTTCTGAGATAGTCACATATTAATAATTATATACTAAAATATCAATAAATTGATTAATTGTCAAGGATGACACATTCATACACTTGACATTAATTATTGCATATTAAGTGATGAAAGACTTAATACTAACTGAGATTTATATGATCATGATGTATTTATATTAAATCGGATAATAATGTATCGCTAGATGCCGCTATGATAGTACCGATTTAGATATGGATCATATGAGTCTCTCTATCTGGCGAACTGAAGAATTAATTATTAATTAATTATGTAAGACATAATAGGCAAATTTTACGGACAAGAATAAATTGGATTTTGGTTGGACCACCCAATTCAATTGTAATTTAATTGTAATTGGATTTAATGAGATTAAATCCACAATTTGCGATTGGGCTCAAATTTAATTCGAGCACAAATCAATTAAAAGTCAACTGGGCCCAACCTATAAATTGAGCCCAATTCGACATGTGTTATGTGATTTTCGATTTGAGAGATCAGATAAGAAGCGTGGGAAGAGATTTTGTCTTCATCACTATCGCGAAAACAAGAAACTCTCGACCGAACAAAGAGAAGAAAAACAAACTCGTCGGTGTGACTTCCGACGCTGAAAAATTTGCCGGATTATAGGTCTAGCAGCCCCTTCACTAGACAGAAAGTTTTCTTGGTTAAAACCTCCTAATTTGGAGGTTCCATGAACGATATCATCACGTTTTTTTGTTCGATTCTCGCACATGTTTGATTGGATTCCGAACAAACGAGGTAAGTTGCCTACTCCTTCAATCTTAGAACATGAATGAACACATTTAGACTCGATTTCACTATGTGGTTCGGATTTGAAAATTTTTGGAATTTTAGAAATCGAGCTATTTGATCTAACATTTAGTTGGTTATATTTGTTATTGGTCAATGTTGTTTCATCTTTGTTATTTTTGGTTGTCAATTATTGTTTGAAATTGGTTTTTTGTTCAAAGAGAATTAAAATACACACAAAATCTTATTTTTTGAAAAAAAAAATTAAAAATACAAATCTGTAATACTGACCTGATTACCGAATTAACAATCTAATTCTGTAATTTGATAGTTCGGATCATAATTGGTAAGACTTTTTCTATCCTAAATTTTGTCGGTTTGGCATCAGATCGGTATTCCCGATTAAACATGCCTACTTGAATACCTCCCAAGCTTCATATAGAGTTTTAGAATCCTTCTCCCTAAATGAAGAAATTTCACTCAAAATCCTAGCATCTTTGTGTTGACATTAGAACTTACCCATGCTAAGGGAAGGACTGCGAGAATCATATATATGAAAAGAATTTAACATCCCGATATTTATAATCAACATAAATTTATATTAATATTTGTCAAACAGAGGAATCCTCCCCATGATGCATGGAATATTATGTCTTTCGTTAGATATATGAGAAAGTTAGTTCCTTGGGAAGCTTGTGATAGATAGCTTCCTCACGAAGCTTTGACTAAGTTAGCTTCCTCCATAAGCCTCGACTAGATATTTTCCTATAAGTGAGGGCAAAATAGTCATTTTATACTTTCTCATGCACTTTTCCAAAAAAATTGACGTATGGTATCTACGCGGGGTCGTGACTTAGAAATTTGGGGCCATGGACTTATAATTTTTGGTACTTTATCATGCATTCCTTGGTTTTTTGTAACATATTTATTGAATCCTAGCAAAACACAAAAAATAGGTATGAAATGCACCTATGAAGATCAACAAGTTTAAATACAAAAGTCGACTATGAATCAATATAAAATTGACTCATAAGGTATCCTAAACTTAAACTTTTGTTTGCCTCAAGCAAAACACTAAAGCTCATTAAGAGATTTATAGCACCCACCCTCCTTGGTGATACATTTAAACATATATTTCACACCAACATATAAAAGCCAATAAATAGTGCATCATCACACATAGGTACTCCATACAAGGAAATGTTCTTCCAAGAAAATGACAAAAGTGGTCATGTTGGTAATCCATTTGTGGTGAACTTCTCTTTCTTAGGTACTAAGATTGAAGATTCATCCTAAACTCGCGAACCTTTTGACAATCCTCATTTTTTGCCATGCTAAGGCATTCAACAATTGAGATAGACATTATTTTAAAGCCAATATATAAGCTCTTTATCAAAATCATACAATAGACTCAAGAGGATTAATATATATACAACAATTTTTAGAGCATGTATATACATCAAAATGCTCTTTTCTTCGGAATAGATTTTTTAATCTTCATCTTCGATTTCACATAAACAAATGCCTAGCTATTCATCAAAATACAGAAAAGACTTTTGATTTTTTTTGGCTTTTAACTACATTTTTTTTTGCTTTTGCTTTTTCCTATCCATTACTTGTCCTGACTTGTTTAAGCTTCGAGGGGCTACTCCTAGTTAAGAGTTCCTCGGTACTTCTAGTCAATCAAACACTTTACCTAGATCAATCCACTTCCATACGGTCCCCACAATGCCCAATCATAAACTCTCTTCAACAAAAAATCCACGAGTACTTTATGAGCCAATGCATAGATAACACACTAATTCTTAGATAACCACATGGTAACAATGTGAACATAACCACACAACAAAGCATAAAATGACAATGCACGGATGTTAGCACAAGGAAACTGGATTGTTTGACTTTCCAAAAATTCAGAGTGAACTGGATCCACAAAAAAGATGTAAATACGGTCTATTTCCATAGATGGCTGAGTAAAAACAGAAGAATAAATGCTATCCATGGAGTGCGGAGCAATGGTAGATGGATTGAAGATCCTGATCTTGTTAAAGATTGCTTCAAAATCCACTTTGATGAAAGATATGTTGAACAAACCTGGATCAAACCTTCTATCATAAAATAATGGAGGCAATAAAAGGTTTTGGTAGTGGTAACAATCCAAGGTCAGACGGTTTAAACTTCAAATTCATAAAGAACTTTTTACATGTCTTCAAAATTGATATTCTGCAAAAGTTTGTGGAGTTCTCCAGGAACTGTAAACTAGATAGGGGATGCAACACAACACATATCACTCTCCTTGGCAAGACAGTTGTACCTTTGATAGTTCAAGATTTTAGACCTACAACTCATTGAAACTATGCCCAAAAATACTTTCAAAGGTACTTATAGGATTAGAGGAGTGATGGAGGAAATCATTTTCGCGAAACAAATGGCCTTCATCAACAACGAAAAATTTCTGGATGGGTTCTTGATTGCCAATGAGGTTGTGGATAAGTTAAAGAAATAGAAAAAAACAGTATATTCATAGTCGACTTTGAAAAAGCATTCGACACTAATAACTTGAAGTACCTGCATAATATCATGCTACAAATGGGATTTCCAATCTGTTGTACCGGGTGGATTAATGAGTTACAGTCTTCAGCTTCCACCTCTATGCTCATCAATGGTATCCCTACAAAGGAATTCTTCCCCATGAGAGGTTTGCATCAGGGCGATCCACTATCAGCAGCCTTGTTCCTACTAGCAGTTGAGGGACTCTGTGTGTTTATCTCTAAGGCCATTGAACTGAATTTATATGGATTTGTAGCCATTATAAGGGATAAGATTCATCTTACGCATCTGCAATTTGCAGATGATACTCTTCTATTTGGGGAGGCTAGCTGGCATACTATCAAAGTAGTCTCATCGGAACAAATATGAGCAGTGACATCTTAGAGGAAATGGTTGCTTATCTGGAATGCAAAACCAGTTCTCTTCCTTGCAAATATCTAGGCCTGCCAATAGCAGCCAATCATTCTAAAGCAGCTACATGGACACCAGTATTAGATAGATTCAACAAAACACGCAGCGTTTTCTTCTCATTCTTGGAAGGAGGTTTTAAGAGCGTCGCGTTGTAATTTATTTTGCTTTTCTTTAATTTTTCCAACTTGGAAAGACTCTGTACATATACTTTTGTTAATGAAATTTGGCTTATCCAAAAAAAAAACAAAAAAACAAGCAGCGTATGGGATAACAAATTTCTATCTGCGGGTGGTAAGATAGTTTTGATAAACTCTGTTCTCTCTGCTTTACCTTCTCATTTCTTTGCATTTTATAGTGCTCCACAGGTAGTCATCAAGAAATTGCTATCATGCCAAAGATCCTTTTTTAAGAATAGACAAGATGCTAAAAAGAAGATATGCTGGAAATCCAAGAACAAAATTACTACTGCTGTTGAAAATGGTGGACTGATCATATGCAACCTAGACAAATTCAATGAGGCAATGCTTGGCAAGTGGGGAACAAGGATCTTGTCATGGGAAAGAAGTTTAGCAATGCAAATTTTATGATTCAAAGATGGTATTGATGGTATACTCTCACTGGTGATATGAATGAACTCACTAAGCTTGTGCAACTAACTAGGAGGATGAGGGGAAGAAGGAGAGGAAGACTATATGCATCACAATGGTGGAATAACATACAAGATCTCGTGAACAGCACCTGGTTTAAGCAACACATATAGATAAGAATAAGTGTAGGGGAATGCACCAAATCTTTGTTGGATAAGTGGCACAAGAACACCCTCCTGGTAGATAAATACCCCAGATTATATAGGGTTTCCAGTAAGGCTAATATTACATCTCTGATCTAGCAAACTATTATAATAATTCTTGGTCATGGACATGGAACTGGTGTTGATAGCTAAGAGATGGAGAGTGACATGAACTAATTAGTCTACTGATTTTTCTTCAGGACAATGCACTCAACAAACAATGGAGCAGATAGGTTCCACTTTGATGGCAATATATATGGTAGATACACAGTGAAGGCGGCCTATCAACTGATTTCAGCAGGCATCCTGGCAGGTTATACACAACAATAAGCAGCCTTATAGACCAACATCTGAGACACACTATCCCTCACAAAAATTTTGATATTTGTTTGGAAATTATTACAAGATGCATAGGCAACACAGGAAGCGTTAAAGCAGAGACATATCCTTCCAGAAAAATCAAACATTGACTGTATCCTCTGCCATTCTGTTCCTAAAACTGCAAAACATCTATTCTCTACCTGTCCTTTTGTTGTACAGATTATGGAGGAGATTAAGAACCAGCTATCCGTCGAGTCACTACACCTGCACATCCAATTCACTATAGAACTTCGTACTATCCCAGCCGCCAAAGTTAATTTGAAGGCACTGAAATCCATTTGGTTTGACTTGGTTTGGAACATATGGCTTGCTAGAAATTATTGTCACTTTTAGGAAAGACTAACAGATTCAAGACAAATTGCATTAACTATTTAGAGGACTACTTGGCTTTAGATAAGTGTAAAAGTACAAGGGAAATTTCTATACACCCTTACTGATTGGCTAAGACATCCACATAGTTGCCTTCATTCTGCAACATGACTTCAGATGATATTCCACATCACTCTGGTGCTTGAATAAATCCTAGATGAGCTTTGTGCCAACTATCAGTAACAACTAGGGTTGATAAGTTGACAGTCAGGAAATTATGACCGAATCACACAAAGATGAAGAGTCAACAACATCACATGACATCTTGAATAATATCTTTCATTCTGGATAGCTTTCATTCATTAGGTGAGCAGGTTGGGCTGGGTACCAATCCTTGTGATTGATATGTTGATAGTTATGACTCCTGTATGTCATAAGATGCAGGCTGAGCTAAGCATTGCTAAGTTACAAATTCTGTATAGAAAAAATGAATCTGAGGCAAACCTGAGAAGCTACAAGTTTGGATCAATGTTTCTTTGACACCCTTTTAGAGTATGTGGTAGTCATGTAGGTGATGATCGTAGTTTCAACTGTAGAGGAAGATTGAACTCCACAGATGTATTCCTTTTCCTTTCCTTTTTTAAATTTACCCTTTGTACTTCCTAGTTTTTCTTCATTTTTGCACATAAACTCGAATTCTTTACTTAGTGAATTTTGGCATAACAAAAAAAAATATTTCAAAAGAACTAAACATTCGAAATCCACATCCAATTTCACAATGGGCTACATCATGCCCTATAATAGAGTTTTAGCCCATTCTCAAGGCACGGACTACAAAAGAGTAAACAAAATTGTTGCCTTGTTAACCGGATTTGGGGAAGGAATCCTCCCCATAATGAGTGGAGTATCATGTCTCTCGTGAGATATATGTGAAAGTTATCTTCCTCCAAAAGCTTGTGAAAGTAGCTTCTTTAGGAAGATTTGACTGAGTTAGCTTTGTTCAAAAGCCTTGGACAAAACATTTTGCTACAAGTGAGGGCAAAATAGTCATTTTACAATTTCTCATGCACTTTCCCGCAAAAATTGACATGTGGTGTCCAAACGGGGTTATGAATTGTAAATTGGGATCGTGCCCAGGCAATTTTTGTAATGTATCCTTCATTTCTTGTTTTTTTTAAACATATTCATCGAGCCATAACAAAATACAAAAAAAAAAAAAAGGTATGAAATGTACCTTTATCCCTTGAAAATTAGCAGGTTTTAAGAACAAAAGTTGACTATAAATATGATGTTTTTGTGACTTTCTTTGCGCTCTTCTTCGTGTTCTAGTAGTTCTGTCAGTCTCCGAATCTCCCAAATATGAAATTTCACTACTAGATTGGTTCATCTGTACCCTTCTCTTGAATTAGAAGAAGGTAAGGTTACAGAAAACAAACATCCATCTAGCTACAAACTAACTTGATGTTAATAATATCTAAACAAACAATCTCCAACAATGGCTCCAAAAATTTGTTGTATTGATTCGGTAACTGTGTATCGACAAAGATCGCAAGTGCACAAGTCACAAAAAGTAATAAAGTGACAGAATCGAGTCTCAAACCATGAATATTAAAGTAGATAAGTGCCAACTATAGCTTGTTTGCATGAAATTTGGACAAATAACAATTTAGGTTGACCTTACACTAATTTCCAACACATGAAAGCAAATTAATTTAATTCTTATTTTTCAATTATTTAACTAACACAAGTAAAAGGATAACTTCTTGGTTGTAGATATAGGGCATTTATTTCACCTTTACGTGTTTAAATATGAGAATGGTTAATTAGTTTATTTGTTAGACTTGTTAGCCTAGTTTTCCACTAATTTTGCGGTTGTAAGTACTCATCTCTCAAATCTCGCACCTAATATACCAAGATATACGATCACACAAAGTCCTCCATCGACACTGTCATGCTCCTCTCTCAAATCTCACACGACCTGTCAAGGGGCATTTGCCCCATAAAAACCACTCACACAGGCACTGTCCCCATGAATACTCATATCTCGAATTTTGCATTATTAGGGTTCGATGTTGTTCTTACCATAATCCAACTAGTTCTTCTCTCTCAAATCTTGAATTAGCTTGAGTACTGACAGTTGGTAGTTATGCAATTACCAGTTTAAGATAAAAAAAAAAAGCAATAAAAACAAACAATCATAGTATTAAGTCTAACAATTAAACATCCAAAACACATCCATCATACAAATACACGCGGCGTAACATCTTGCCCTAGTGAGAGGGTTTAGCTCATAATCAAAATACAAGCTTCACTACTGGGAAATAAAGTAAAAGCCATAGATCAGAAAACTCCCTCGGGGCCGTTATGCTCTTCCTTTTGTCGTCCCTTTTTTGCTCTCAGCCAATAGTGTTTTGATGAATCCAGTTTCTGACTTATGTCTGCGCTCTTTAATAGTTTATGAAAGAAGCTATTGCAAATATTTTCCACAACTAGAGGCACAATCATCCACCAATTAATTACCGTACAAGTAATGCAATCGAAGTTTACGAATTTGTTGAGGTACATAGCTAGATCAAAACCAAAGCATTGGGACACGATCTTGGCATAGGCCAACTTTGCCTACAACCGCTCGAAGAATAGGGCTACTAGCCTTAGCCCTTTAGAAGTAGTTTGGGTCAACAACCCCTCGCGAGTATTGGACTTGGCCCACACCCCACAAGTTGGTCAATGAAGCCCTAAAGATGAAGAGATGGTCAAACACCTAAGATATCCATTACCGTGTCCGAACTAACATCACCAAGAGCAAAGAGAAATACAAAGCTCGTGCTAATTCCCGAAAAAAGAAGGGTGATGTTTAAAGTTGGTTACCAAGTTTTGGTCATACTAACTTGAGACTGAGTCCCTAGCGGTGCCGTACAACAAACTTGGGAACCGAAAGATATGGCTGTGCGAAGTGATCAAGTAGTTCAATCACAACGCCTACCACCTAAAGCTCCCAAGCCATGATTCTGATCTCTTCAATGTCAACGCGAGATTGCATGCTATGAGGACTCGAGGAAGAGCTCTTTTCAACTCGGGGACGCTGATGCTGGGGCATTCAAGCCAACTGAGATAGTGTCTGATACTTCAGACTCCATGGATGAGGCAACCTTGCGATATTCGGCTTACTATGAGCACAAGGGCATGACTAAGGAAAGGAGGAATCGAACACACCAAGAAAATCTCAATTTGCATGATAAAATTGGCAGATGGCTTGAGAGAAATGACCGTTGGTCAAGATAGTCGAACTACCGTGGTTGATGTAGCACTTTTAGTGTTGTAGGTGTCAGTTTTCATTTTTTTGTGCCTTTTTTTATTAAGTTGATTCCAATTGACTTGTAAGGCCCTTGTAAGCACGTGGGTACCAAATTTGGATTTTAACGACTCGAATACATGGGTCATGGTTAAGAACAACCACAATCCCTAATTTTTGGGAGTCGATTCTAATGATAGACTATAGAGTATCTCATCCAACATTTTTTTCACACAAATTTAACATAGGCGTGCGCATATTCCTACTGTTTAGGACACATTAGAGCATCACTAGTCGAAGTGTGAACCAAGACAAAGTCCATATCTAAAGAGATGGCACAAGCCAAACTTTTCGGATCTAAAAATAAGTCAAAGATAGATCCGCTTTGGCCGATAGTTAAGAGCCGATCATTGAAAGCCTTAGGCTATAAATTGCTTGATCAAATTAAAAAATAAAAAGAGATTTGAGCATTTTGGATCATATTGTGAGTTTTGTCCGACACTTTCTTTCTAGTGACATAAAACGCATCCATGAGTATGAGTGTTTCTTGCTTCTAAACTTATCTCAAATCTAGCCCAGCATCAGTGAGGACGGAGAGGGGGGGGGGGGGGAACTTTCCAAATTTTGAGGATGTGTGATACGTTAAAGATCATGTATGTCCGTATCATGTATTGGAGGCTCGAGTGGTCCTCAAAATCTTGATCAATTATGTGGGGCTCTTTGTTTACAAGATCCACACAATCATTTCCTTGATGAAACACACGAAAAACTCTGAGGTTGATATTTAGAGATAGATTTAGGATGTGGTTCCATGTGGTTTAAGGTTTAGCATTTTAGGGTTTAGGGTTTAGGGTTTAGAGGTTCTTATTGAACCAATTCACAATTGAGAGCAAATTATTTCAGTAATCATTTGACTAAGCCCATGTTTTGTGCACTAGTTCTTCTACTTCTTCTACTACTTCTTCTACTACTTCATCTACTACTTCTTCTTATTTTTGAAAGGGGCCCTGTTTTGCGCAACTACTTAAAATATCACTATTTT
>JAOWBN010016000.1:0-10806 GCA_028565015.1 Pinguicula moranensis
GGAAACGGTCTCTTTGTATAATTATAAGGGTAAGGCCGCGTACATCTGACCCCCCAGACACCAACTTAGTTGGTAATATACTGAGTACGTTGAGTTGAGTTGTAGGATATAACGCTACTCGTTCTTCATTTTTCTCCGAAAATGGGTGGATGAGGTTCTCAGCTATCTATTTCCTAGTAACCAGGCTATAGTTTCAACTTCTTCTGGAACAAGAGGTAGAGCAAGAAATTACTGGGGGAAATTTTTTTTCTAGTTTGCGCAAAATGGATTGGGTCAGTCTAATATGCAATGCAACTTGTAATGATCCAAACAAGGAGAAAAAAATGATCAATGATCCAAAAAAATAATTATCCAAAAAAAAGTCTTTTCAGCAAGTTGTCATCCAATAATTCAAATAAGAAAAAGGAAAATGTAACCAAATGATTTAACTAAAATTGCCATCTACGTCGTCTTATTTTTACAAATTCATCAATAATGGAATAACATTCAACACCCAATTATTTTTTTGAAAATTAATTATTAGGTCTTCGTAAATATTTTGTCTCCTCATTATTTATTTATTTATTTATTTATTTAAGTGGTCTACTGGGAAACCTACTAAAAAAACATTTGAGGTTAGGATAGCCCAATCAAATTTTAACTGGGGGATCAAATTGAAAATAAAAATAAAACTAATATGCATAATAATTACTTTTTAAGAAATGGGGTAGCCATGGCTCCTCCCCCTCCCTCCACCCCTATCAACTGTCTTGAACTTGTTGGTGATCGTATGACTTGTTACAATTGCTTAGCTACAACTAAAATGTCATAAAATTACTGAATAATAGTAGTCCCATTCATGTCCTATTCATTTTCCTTTTTAAAATTTTCTTTCTATGGTATTCTTAAGCAGAAGAAAGGTGATGCCAGGCTAGTAAAATGGTATTATTAGGGGTGTATAGAACCTTGCGCTAAGGCGGAAGTTTATGCATATATAGGCTCGGACGAGATAAGTTGCTTGAGAATGAAAGTTTTTCTTTTTACTCCAACCAGGTTGATCCTATAAAGCTCACAAAGTTGAGCTTTCATAGCTAAAGACACCGCCAGTACTTGGCCAATCCTAAAACTACTAAAATACATAATCCTACTAGGACACTACCTTTGGCAGACAAGATTAGGCTAACTATGACTTATCCTCAGAGAAGCAAAATCCTAGCTAACTATTGACTCTACACAACTCTATCCAAAATCCAAAAAAATAGAATATGGTCAAAAAACTAGGAAAAACAATCGGTTGTGCAACAAAGTTGGAATGCCACACACTGCCTGCGTCCTACCTCGGCTACTTACTGGCCTTTGATTTGTTCATTTTTTCATGATAGGCCAGGTTCTGCCTAGTGTTGTTTGAGATTTGCGCCTCTTTCTTGTCCGTTTGCTCGGACCATGAGGATGATCCTACTTAAGACTCCCCAAATTGAAAAGAACTCGACCTCAAGTTCGGATAGCACTGAGTCAGGTACTTGACGCTAAAAACAACTGAAGTATTTGTTTCATACGATAGGAACAACGTGTATGTGTTGTCAATGATCTTCTCAATCACCTTGCATGACCCTATCTTTCAGTCACCAAGCTTGTTATTTTTTCCCTAAGGGGCCTTCTCTTGCATGAACTCCGCCCATACTTGGTTGCCTACATCGAAAAGTATCTTTCTCTTTGAAATATCTACTTGTGCCTTATACTTCTTTTTGCTCTCGTCGATGTTCAACTTCACCTGCTCACGGATGACCCAAAGATGCTCGGCTATCTCTTCAACTTTGGGGCTAGGTCTCCCAAATTCTGGGACAAGAGCTAGATGAAGCACGCGTGCGGGGTTTCGTCCATAAACAATCTCAAAGGGGCTTAGCCTCATGATCTTGCTCGTGGATTGATTGTTGGCAAACTCCGCCTAAGGTAGCGCCAAATCCAATTGCCTGGCTTAGCGCTCGCCAAGCACCGAAATAAATTTTTGAGTCTTCTGGTGACCTTCTTAGTTTAGCCATCCGTCTGCGAATGGAAGGCACTACTATAGTTCAAACTAGTCCCCATGTTTACCCATAAGCTCATCAAAAAGATGCTTAAGAATTTGGGTCTCGGTTCGAGGTTATAGATCCTAGAACCCCGTGTAGTCAGGCAATCTCTTGGAAGTATAGGTGTGCGATCCTCATGATGTCCATCCATGGTAGTTTACGTTACAAAGTGCGCCATTTTAGAGAATTGGTCAACCACTACAAAGACTGAATCCACCTGCTTTTGGGTATGCAATAAACCTAGGACAAAATCAATGGACACGTCCTGCCATAGCGCCTCTGGTGTAGGAAATGGTGTGTGAGCCCTGCGTTGCTTAGAGTACACTTGGCTTGCTGGCATACATAACATGTCCACACCTTTTTTCCTGCGTAGCTTGCCAATTAGGCCAATAGCTGGAGACCCCAAAATAGGAATCCATCAACCATTACATACTCATGGGACATCCATTAGTTACCTCTTGAAACGCCTTCCCAAAAGATGGATCAATCTTGTACAAGCCCTTGACTGTGTCAAAACTTGCCACTTCAGCTCTTAACGCCACAAGGAGAAGACTTTTTTGGCTCAGCGCATTCACCACTCAATTAAGGCTTCCTACCATATGCCGAAATGAAAAGGTAAACTCCTGCAAGTAGGCTACCCAATTGGCATGCATACGGTTGAGTTTGTGTGTCCCATTGAGGTACTTGAGCACCTCATGATCCGTAAATAGGATGAAGTCTCTTGGATCAAATAGTGGCGCCAATACTTCAATGTTTGTACGATTCTAAGAAACTCCAAGGTTGGGTCCGTAAATAAGTATGTCGTCGAAGTAAACTATGACAAACTTTCCCATGACCGACTTCAGTACTTTGTGCATAAAGCACATGAAAGTGCTCGTGGCGCTGGATAGGTCAAAAGTAATCACCACTCATCCACTCATACAAAACATGGTCCATTGTGAATGCTGCCTTCCACTCGTCTCCCAGCTTGATGCGAATTTGGTGGTAGTTGCTGTTAAGGTGTATCTTTGAGAAGACCTTCGATCCTTCCAACTTATCGAGCATATCATCCAGGTGAGGTATAGGAAACCTATACTTCACCGTGATGTGGTTGATTGACCTACTCTCTATGCACATCTGCCACGATCCTTCCTTCTTAGGTACGAGTAAGGAAAGAACTGCACACGAGCAGATGTACCTAAGAACAAGTAGCTTCTCTACTTCAACTCCTCCACATCCTGTGGGTTGAGTCGGTAGGCTGGCTGATTGGGCAAGCTCTCTCCTGGAACTAGATCTATCTAGTCTTGGATGTTCTTCATGGGAGGTAGTCCAAGCGGCAACTCTTTTAGCTTCAAGGCATCAAATTTGTGCATCGAATCTTGTACCTTCGAAGGAAGAATTCCTTCTTGCTGAGCGGTCAATCTCCTCATCGACTGTTTGGACCCTACATGGGATTAAGGCAAATATCATGCCTTCACTCTTTACCTCTTCCGGGAAACTGCTTACCAAAAGAAGGTTGCTGAATTTAGGAGTCAAGAGAGGAGTGACCTCTTCTAGGCACGGTAGTAGTACCATCTTCTTGCCCTCGATACAAAATGAGTAAATATTTTGTTGCCCATCATGCATGACCTCTCGGTCATACTTCCATGGCCTGGCTAGCAAAAGTTGGCATGCGTCCATCGACACAACATCGCACCATACGTCATCAAAATACCTATTGTTGACTAAGAAATAGACTAGGAATCGCTCCTTTACCGTTACTTTTTGTCCTTGCTCAGCCAAGACAGTTGGTAAGGTTGCAAGTGTTGCTCGGTCCTGCTCAGCTTGCACACAGCCTCCTCGGCCACAATATTCTCACAATTGTCGTTGTCCATGATCATTCGGCATACGTTGTTGCCATTGTTCGAGTCGTGTGGAATATGTTCATCCTGAGCCAATCGTCCTTTGCAATATCCTTAGGGGAAATACTTTGATGTATCCAGAGAAAACTCAAAAGCGTGAGGATAGACACGATACACCTACTTCATCTGACTTCTCTGGTAATGTTTTTTTTTGTAAAAGCCAAATTTCGTTAAAACAAAGAGATATTTACAAAGTTTGAAGAGAACCAAAACTAATATGGATCATGGCCTCCAGCCTTACAGGAATACTTATTATACAACAGTGATCTCTATTCTTCTCTGCTAAGCAGGTCGCTCATATCTATTATTTTATTGCTTGCCCAGGATCATAGTTGTCAACTTATCATCCTATGGATGGTACACAACTCACCTATGACTTTTAGGATATGAGCTGCATGGGTCTTTACTGTCGACTTATCAGTCCTTGTGGATTGGTACATAGCTCAGCCTACATGCCTGAAAGCTTCCGGAGATTGAGAGTGATGTATAATCCTTCATTCCAACCATATAAGCAGGTGCTCATTCATATTTCCCTTCCGTATGATCCTTCAAGTTTCTAGATGAAGTCTAGATGAGGTCAGGTAGTGTGATCCAGTATTGATTTGTATATGTGCATATTGATCTCACTGTATTTCAAAATACAGATCCCTGGTGAGGAAGACTCCCTGTTTTTCCTAACCTGTATCTTAGGGAGAGTATGTGATAAGATGTGAACATAATTGAGTATGCGAGGAGGAAGGAGGAACTTACCTCCATTAAAGTCTTACTAATTCCATTTTCTTTATCATAGCCTCAATTGATCAGATTTTTGTATGTATTTCTGATGCCTGTTGTAAGAAAGCAGTCAGCAGCGAGTTAAATGGTGTTGATCATTGTCTGCCTTGACTATTCTGTACATGAGAAATAGTTCAATTAGTATATCACAAGAATATTGCACAACTCAAGACTGGGTTTGAAATGCTTCTGGTAGGCACATACAATGTAGCCCGGGGCAGTTAAACAAAAACATTCAGCCAACAATCCAAGGTGAAAGGTGAACAGTCCAAGGTGATAATCATATGTGCAAATGCATACAGTCTAAAGGATTTATCAACCAATCAACAAAATTGAAAGGAAACTTATGTGATGCAATTTTAGCTTTCAACCAGAACCAAACATCACGTTGCATGGATTGCACAATCCAATCTATATTGATATTTTTGCCTAAAAATGAGCTTTGTTTCTTATTTTCCACAAGCACCACACTGCAGCCAGCCACGCTTTCCATATGTCCTCATTGACTCTCCTCGGTTTAGCATCTAAGAAAAGCCCTAGGGATGAAACTTCCTGCAGAACAATCTGTTCTTCTAGGGTTAGCCATGAAATAAGTTTCTTCCAAACCTGCAATGAAACACTACATTCAAAAAATAGGTGGATAATGGATTCATTTTCAGAGTCTGATAAACATAATGGACAGGATAAGGATATATCTTGTACAATGATTCTTCTATGTTATAGGGACTCCTTCATTGGTATTGCTCCCTGCATCATTTTCCATGAAAATACAGTCACTTTCAAGGGTGATATTGTGTTCCAAATCAAGGTTAGATTTGTTGTCTCCTCTTCTAAGTATGGTTGTTTGAGGGAGATGATGTGCTGATAAGTGGCTTAGACCGTGAAGTTCCCTTTCTCATGACCTCAGAACATATATCTATCAAAGACTAGAGCATCAAGATGTATACTCTGCAGTACATAGGACAGATTGTTTAATTCCAGCAGGTCTGTGGGGTTAGGACTTCTTCTCCAGGACCATGACCATCGCCAAGTGGAGTGTACCCAATATCCCATTTCTCCCACACAATAGCTTTGCTGTGAAGACACCCTGAATAAGTTGCTAAAGCTCTCTGAGAATGGTTTTTCAGGGAACCATTTGTCCAACCAGAATTTAATCCTGAGACCATTTCCTAGCTTCATGAAAATACCTTGTTGAAAAATTGGACTAGCTGCCACTTTTTGTATACTTTTCCACCAAGGAGATGGTTGGGAAGATCTGATGTGGCATGGTAGGAAATTGCAATGGTGTTCTGAGATCATGCATACTTCCAAATTTCAGCAATCCACTTTTGCCATATTTAGATCTTAATATTGAGACAACAAGGGTATTTTCTTTTGTGATCATTCTTGCACACCATTTGGCAACCATGGCCACATTGAATGCCTTAAGACAATACACCCCTAGAACTCCTTGTTTGATCGCAGATGTTATTTATCCAAAGAGACCCAGCATATTTTCTTTTTATCAGAACCATTGTTCCAAAAAAAAGCTCTCTGAATGGTGTTCAGTTTCTTGAACACTAATGAAGGGGCTAGATAATAGCCGAAGAAATGTGAAGGTAGAGCTGTCAATATTGAATTGAGGAGAGTCAGTCTACCACCTGTAGATAAATATTTGCAATCCCAGGCACTTAGAAATGTTGATAACTTATCAAACATCGGTTGCCATGTAGATTGTTTTTTGGCTTGAGATCCAACTCGGAGTCCCAAATATTTGAAGGAGATAGTACGTACCTTGCAACTGAGATAAGCTGCTATTTCTAGAGATATTTCTTCAGGTATGTTCAGGTAAACCACACTACTTTTGCTCAAATTTATGTGTAGCCCTAACATCATTTCAAAATTCTGCAATATGGCCTTGATTACCCTTACATTACTCCATGATACTTCACCAAAGATTAAAGTGTCATCTGCAAATTGTAGATGAGTCATTGGTATAGCTTCTTTGCCAATTTGAATCCCACAAAATAGATTATAGGTTGCTGCCTTGCTGATCAATCTTGATAATTCTTCAACTGCTGAGAGATATCAGAAAGGGGATAAGGGGTCCCCTTTCCTCAATCATCTACCTGGTTTGAATTCATCTAAAGGGCTTCCATTGATAAGTATGGATGTGGAGGCAGATTTGAAGAGTTATCTTATTCAGCTTATCCATACTTATGGGAAAGCCATTAGCTGCTGTATTTCTTGCAGATAATCCCAATTAATAGTATCAAATGCCTTTTCAAAATCAACCTTAAAGATGAAGGCCTTGATCTTTTTCTTTTTGATTTCCTCAAGAGTTTCATCTACTATCATAATGCAGCCTTGTAGCTTTCTACCTGGGACAAATGTTATCTGTGTGGGAGCAATAATTGCATCCATGTGAGGGATGAGCCTTTTCGCTAAGACTTTGGTTATGATTTTAGGAATAGAACTCAGCATAGTAATAGGCCTATAGTCATCACAGCACATAGGAGTAGATGATTTGTCCAGGAGAGTAATGTTGGCTATGTCGTATCCTTTGACCAACTTACCATATCTGTAAAACTCTCTGAACAGTTGTAATAAGTCCTCTTTCAACATACTTGAAAATCGTTTGATGAAATTAAAGTTTAAACCATCTGGACCAGGACTTGAACCACCACAATCAGAGATAGCAGCCAGTATTTATTGTTCCGTGAAGGGTGTGATTAGGGCTCTTTGAGCTAGGGTAGTGAGAGGTTTGAAATGTAGATTAATCATGCGAGGTATAGGCCAAATAGGAGTTGTTAATCTTTCTTTGAAATGCTGTACAAAGCAGTTTTTTATCCCTTCAGGATCTGCAATCCAAATTGTTCCACTTCTTATACCAGGTATCAAATTCTTTGATCTTTTTTTTTCTGGGTGTCGTTGTGGAAATATTTTGTATTAGCATCTCTTTGGTGGAGCCATTTGAGTCTTGCTTGTTGAAAGGCTTGGCTGTTTATTTTTTTGGTGATACAATCCAAGTGATCACGCAAAGAGTGGATCTCATGTAGCATGTTTTATTCATGCTGATTATTAGTCCCAGATTTTGCAACTAATTCCTTTTCAATAAGTTCAGCAAGGATAGCATTTCTCGTGCATTCCAAATTCTGAGGGGTTGATTGATACCACTTTCTCTTCTACCAAATGTATAAAGGTTTGATCTTCAAGCCACCAATCAAGCACCTTAATTGGGGGGCCTAGTTATAGGATTTTAGATAGAGGCTGATGGGGAAATGGTTAGAGTCCTCCCTTTTTAGTCCAGTTCGAATCCAATTGTCATTCTGATTTAGCCATAGATTATTTACCAAGAATCTATCAAGTCTGCTCATTGCTCTGTAAGAGTTTAGATACCATGTGAAGCGCCTCTTCTCCATCTTCAGATCAACTAAATCATGTATCTAAAAAAAATTCTTAAAAGCAACTATTTCATGTTCTTTTAGACGGTGTGCAGTGCCCCTTCTTTCATTCCTATGTAATATGGCACTAAAGTCACCCTTCACACACCATTTTTGCTCCTCCCTGCTAGTGTACAATGCCCTAATTTCATTCCATTGCTGAGTTTTTGCTGTAAAATCTCTCGGGTCATAAATATTGAGCATGTTTGATAAGCTATTTTCATTGTACCAATATCCAGTTATTCCTATAATTCCTTCTCCTAATAAGATGATTTCTTCACTGAAGTTCTTTTTGTTACAAATGCACAGTAGACCACCAGATTATCCTCTTGAGCCTTGATAGATCCACTCATATTCTCGGTCATACAACAGTTTGTTGCATAATCTTTCATCCATCATAATCATTTTGGTTTCTTGAAGGCTGACGAAATATGGTTTCTCCCCTTAATAAGTTCACATACTCTTCTTTCTTCATGGGCTACATAAGCCTCTAACATTATAAGAGATGATCTTCATTTAAATATTCCATCTCCCTTCTTGCTGCGTGGAGTAGTAGCCTTTTGAGACTTTCTATTTATGGAATTCAGATTGATGAGATGTAACCGAGTTTCCTCCTGATGTTAGCCATATGATAGTCCCAGATTAACACCCACAGCCATGGTGAAGTCAACCTCTCTTTGTTGTTGATCCACAGATAATTCCTTTGCTGGAGAGGAGGGCATTGGTAGGCATTGGAGAGCTGTTTAACACTAGTTGACCCAGCCACTCCTGAAGTCCTTCATTTTTAGCCTGAGATAACATAGCATCTTCTTTCCTTGTTTGGCTTCTAGTTCTAGGTATCCTTTGTAGTGTTTGCCTTTGATTTTTTTTCTCCCTTGGTGTGGAATGAGCTCTGGGACCAATAGAGTTGATGTGTGGGAATTCTGTTTCATTGTTGATGGTTGGAATTGGATATTCTATGTGAGTGTGAATGACCACAACCGCTGGAGTGAGTTCCTTAACACATCTTGGTGGTCAAACTGAGGATAAAAAAGAATATGAGAAATAGTTATATCTTTGTTAGTGAGGAATGTGTCATCTACCTGTATAGGTTTTGTGTTTCCTGCCTCCTCCGAGGTTTCTTGGACCTGTGACACTGAAAAGCATTGATATTTTTCCTGGGATATCAGAGATTCATCTATGATAGGCTCATCAAAGGTAGTGGCTTGTTCCTGAGCAATCAACACTCTAGTTGATGATGGCCACCAGTTAATTTTAACAGGTAGCCAATGAGGTGAGGATTGTCCTAGCATTTCTCTAGATGTTTCAGGTGCAGTTGAGACAATTTTTTGGTCGTTATGCAAGATAGCTTCTGCATGAGGATTTGAACCAGAGAGCCTCTTGATTTATGAAGATGGGAACTTCTCTGATAATATTGCTTTGGCCTCAGGTTTCACAGGTATGTATGACTCACTAGCCCTGGCTTCCTTTCATACTACTGGCTCGTCAGATTGGATCATTGACTCTGGAGCTTCTGGACACGTGATTGGTGCTGCTATGGAGTTCAACTCCTATACTCCTTTAGGAAATATGTTGAGTGTTAAGACAGCCAATGGCACTGATCGTCCAGTAGTGAGTAAGGTTACAGTACATTGTACCAACACTTTGACATTGTCCAAAGTTTGCATGGTCCTTTATTTTCTGTTAACCTCCTCTCCATAAATGTCATTATTAACAAATTTAATTGGATCTTCCGGGAGAAGAAGACAGGAAGGGTACTTGGGAATGGGACATAGCATAGTGGCTTGTGATACATGGATCGAAAAGAATTATACTCAGCCTTTTTATCCATCATGGAGAGACCTGGAGGAGACAGCACCGTGGAAGACCTAATGCTTCATCATACGCGATTAGGTCATCCTTCTATCTTGACTTTGAGTCGACTTTATCCTCGCCTATTTGCTATAATGAATAAAGACAAGTTAATTTGTGATGCTTGTGAGTTGGGCAAGCATACAAGAAGGTCTTATGTTAGCTCTGGTAGTCAAAGTTTGAGTGTTTTTTATTTGATACATTTGGATGTATGGGAGCCCTGTCCAACAGCAACATTCAATGGATTTTATTACTTTGTGTCCTTCATTGATTGGTGTTCCCGTGTCATTTAGCTATATTGAATGAAACACAAGAGTGATGTACTTGCCTATTTCAAGGATTTTCACAAGGGAGTACAGACGCAATATGGTGCAGTAGTAAAGGGGTTGCGATCTGATAATGGGACAGAATACACTCACAGGGTGTTCACAAAATATTTGTCATCACAAGGTATTAAGCATGAAACTACCTTTCCATACACATCAGAGCAAAATAAGGTAGTTGGGAGGAAAAATTGGCACCTTTTGAGGTGGCTAGAGATATGATGTTCACCATAAATGTCCCAAAATATTTGTAGGGATAAGCAATTCTTACAGTCACATTCCTGATTAACTGAATACCATCTCGAGAGTTAGATTGAAAGCCTCCATTTCAAATCTAGAATGGTACAAAAGGGGACACGATTCAGTTGAGAACCTTTGGTTGTGTATGTTTTATACAGGATAATATGTCAGGGGGTGGAAAGTTGAATCCAAGGGCTATCAAGAGTGTGTTCATGGATATGTGTGCTAGAGTCTAATTGAGCGGCAATTGCTTGTCAGCATGAATGTTACA
>JAOWBN010016011.1:0-10806 GCA_028565015.1 Pinguicula moranensis
GACTGACAGTGAAGAAAAGCGTCCATTTCATCCAAGATATGAGGCTGGACATTAACCTCAATTAACTTGCTCTTGCCAAAGTTAATCCTAAGTCCAGAAACAAGCTCAATATTGAGGAGGATGGCCTTAAAAGCAAGGACATAATTCCAATCATCTTGACCAAAGATGACAGTGTCATCCACGAATTGCAAGTGGGAAACCAGCACCTTGCTCTGCCTACCTTCAGTCCCTTGAACAAATTCAGTGAGGTAGCCTTATTGAGCATGGCGGACAAGCATTCAACAGCAAGCAGGAAAAGGAATGGGAATAGCGGATCTCCCTGTCTAATACCACATGTGGGGTAGAATTCCTTGGTTGGACTCCTATCACAAGGATAGAAGTTGAAAAAGATTCAAAGAGGCCTTGAATCCACCACTTCTAGCATGGGGGAAAGCTCATGTTGGACAGTATCTGCTGCAAGAAGTTCCAATTGATTGTATCAAATGCCATCTCAAAATCGACTTTAAAGATGAGTGCTTGCTGCTTGATTTTCTTAACTTCGTCTATGATTTCATTGGCAGCAATAACATTGTCTAGCAACCTTCTACTTTTGATAAATGCTGACTGATTGGGGCTGATTAGCCTGCCTATGACCTTCCTTAAGCGGTTAGCTAGGACCTTAGCTATGATCTTAGGCATGCTGCGTATTAGAGAAATCGGCCTAAAGTCCTTTATATATAGGGAGTTGGAGGACTTGGCCATTAGAGTTAGATGGGAAGCATTGAAATATCAGGTTTAAGCACATGTAGGAAGTGTTTGATGAAGTGAAAATTCAAGCCATCAGGGTCGGGGCTCTATTGTGATTTCCACATTCAGAGATTGCTGCCAGCACTTCCACTTCAGAAAACTGTTGTTGCAGGAACATTTTTTAGTGCTAATCCAGTGTCTGCATCCTGAGTCTGAAGCTTGGTCTAACAACAATGTTTTCTGTAAACCTGTCCTTGAAGTGGTCAAAAAAGCAGCTCTTTATGAGTTCAGGTTACTCTAGCCACACTAATCCACTCCAGATACCTGTGATCATGTTCTTAGCTCTCGAAGATTTCAGGCAGTTGTGGAAGAAAGCAGAGTTCTCATCTCCTCCCTTAAGCCATTGAATCCTGGATTTTTGATATGTAGTACTACTGAGCTGCCAGGAAATGCTATCCAGCTGCGAATGAAGAATTGCCAGCCTTAGTTGATCAGTGGTAAGCAAAGAGTCCACCTCTGCCTTCATTTCCAAAGTTCTGATACTCTGGAGCATGTTTTATTTCTCTTGTAGTACTACAAGACAGCGATCCGAACCCAGTTTGTCCAAACCTGCTTGCCTCCAAGTGTCTCTGGATTCTAGCCAATTGTTGCGAACTAGGTACATGTCCAGTTGGCTCATTGCTGCCAAAGACTTCAGGGACCATGTGAACTTTCTGCGCTCCATGCAGAGATTCTGCAAGTCCAATTCTGTGATAAAATCATTGAACAAAGCAACTTCCTGCACATAACTATGGCTAGATACTCCTTTCCTTTCATTGAGTGCTGAGGCAGCATTAAAATCTTCCATAAGGCAAAAATTAGCAAGTCTGAGGGGCTACAGGCAATCAGACAGCTGTTGCCATTGTGATTGTTTACTAGCTAAGTCACTAGGCCCATATACATTGACCATGTGTGACCTTGTAGCATCACCTGACCAGAGGCCAGTAACCCCAAGGAAGCCATCACCCACAAACATAGATGATCTATGGAACTTCTTTTTATCCCACAGACAAAGTAGGCCTCCTGAGGCTCCTGTTGAACCGGAGTAGCACCAATCAAATTTTGAGTCATGCCATAAAAAGGAGCATAATGACTTCTCTATAGTAGGTATATTTGTTTCTTGCAGGCTTATGAAATCCACCTTCTCCTTAGATATTAGGTTTTTGACCTGCCTTTTCCTCTTGTGGCACCCTAGGCCACGCACATTGAATGTGATCAGTTTCATGAGCACTGCCCTTTCCCAACCCCCCTGAGGGGTAGTAGAAAGCACAGGCCCTTGTTGGCAAGATGCATCTTGACAAAGTTTTGACATAACCTTAAGCATACTGTGGAACTCAGCTTGATGGTTGCCATAATCTATACCAAATTTTGCCCCTATTTCCATGATAGAGTCAACAACATGGTTAGACAGCAAGGGGTCAGTCAGGTGCAGGAGAGGCAGAGGAGGGCTTATAGAAGACTGAGTTGCAAGTGACCTAACCAGCCATCAAGAACAACCTGGTTGCTTGCTCTATCTGTATCCACAACCTTTCTAGTATGGCTTATAGTTCTTGGTCGACCCCTAGGACGTTTAGGCTTAACTACCGGCTGAGACATGGGACTACTTACTGAGATGACCTCAGCAGAGACTTGCTGAAGGGGAGGAAATCCCTCCAAGATGATAGGGATTTCTGTCAACCCCCTTTCAAGGACAGGAGAAGGGGAAGCTCAAGTTGGTAGAGGGGGTCTAGCAGGAGCTTGTGAAATTGTCTCCTCAATGCACAACGAGGAGGTTACCTCCTGCTGCTTATAGCTAGAAGAGACTTCCAGAGTAACTACTTCTGGAGCAGAGCTAGGTTTAGGTTCAGGTGACCTAGCAGCATCAGAAGAGGGCATCATAGGGGTTGACACCAAAGGCAGAGGATTTGAGGAGTATGGTTCAAGTGGGACTGCCTTAGAACTTAGCAGCCAAGGATGGAGGCCAGCAGATCTTCAGTGGTTGCCATGGCTGAGACTCACCAGGTAGTCCAACAGACAAGATAGGTTCAGGATGGTCCCTTGATGCTTCAAGGCACTATGCAGCCGATCCACATCGCAGCCCTTAGGAAACTTGGTTAAGAAGAAGCTATGAGCTCCTGCCTGCTGCGTAGTAGCAGGATCAGATGATGAGGGGATCCTATGACCTAACCTATCAAGAGCAGAACGTGGATTCTGGGAGGACAGAAGAAGGGGTGTCGAGAAAAGCTGAGAAGGGTCAACCATCGGGCCTTTTCCAGCCTTGCCCGCCTCATCAACCTCATTTGACGAGCAGGAACAATCCAAGAAGACATCGGCCAACAGGAGAGGAAAACAAGCAGATGGTGGAAGCTATAAAAACAGGAGAACAGAGGAGAAACAGCGTAGAGGGCGAGTGTACATGCTCCCCGGGCGCGTAAGGCATCCCCAGGGAGGAGGAACTGGAAGGATCTAGGTCAGAGGAGGTGGGTTGCACTGGTAGAAACAGGGAGGAGGATGAAAAGAGGGCAACAGTGCCAAAAAATTGCCATTGTACGGAGAGGAAAGTTCTACAGGAGCTGGAGTTAAAAAATTAACTTATTAATATATTTAAGTCCAAAATCTATTGACCTTTCTTGTCTGCGTGAACCAAAAATTAACTAGATAATATAGATAATATATTATGCAGAAACTGAAAAGCGAACCAAACTGAAACAAAACTAGAATCTGATTTCAAATAATCGATTAAAATGGTTTGGGTATGATTATCAATATCTCAAATTCAAACCCAAAATAACAAAAACAATTAAACCATTCGCAACCCTAATTTAAATAGATTCTTCCATTAATTCTTCTTTGATAATTAAAAATGATGAATGATTCATTACCTAAACAACAATCCAAGCCTTATTTTTAGACAACCAGTGGGTAGAAGACGTGGGAGAAGTAGAAGAGGGTCTTGGAATTTTCTTGCAAAAAAAATTCAATCAAACTTCATAGGCCACTTCGAAGTTTTAGGCGAAGAAGCAAGACTGAAACCGGTAAGAACAGGTTATCACAAACAACTCCCGCTCGCTAATCGCCAGGGCAAGAACGATGCTCTACGTGGGGGCAAGCGCCTTCACGATCGGTTAGAGGTTGAGGAGTATGCAGAGGAGCTACCACATACCTCCCAATTTCTGGTTGGTTGCGACATCCATTGAGGATCGAATCACATGCCCCCTAACTGGTGTTCCGCTATGTTCAAGGCGTAACACCTCAGTGGACTTCGTAAACCTCTCTTTCTGCTTATCTAGAGTTTACGTTGCTTCATCCACATGGCTCCATTCTAGCTTACGCCCAACAACTGTACCCACTTGGTTGCTTTCATGGTGATTTGCCAAATCTTGTCAATGGAACCCGACATCTAGGTCATATTGACCTTCTTCTTGGTTGCCTTTGACCCCCTTTCTCCCAAAGGTCTTCTGGTGAACCTCCACCTTTGCGATGGTTGGGGCGTGTTGAGTTATTTTTCCCTTCTACGTGCTGGGAATTAGATTTCTTCTTCGTTCGCACTACGTCGAAGCTCTCCCGATTTTTCAACTTTATCCCTTGCATCACACTCAGGATTGTGTAGGCAAAATCCAAGGAGATACCTGACGACTTCCTGGACAACATGTGGCAGTTCCTTCTCGAGAGGGAGACGTACCTTGATGAGGCAATCCTGACCCAAGCACACCTCTCATCTATTCCGGTGAAGTATTTGAGATCTCTAGGTCTGATAGGTTGGTCATGTAATACCTCCTTACTTCTGATTTGAATAGATGAGCCTCTATTTTTTACAACTATAAATATGATAGAGAGAGCGAGATGGGCAACTCTATGTGGCTCATTTGGAAGGGGTGGGATTTTCAACCCCTTCACTGGATCTGGAGGTCCAACGATCTACTATTTTGACGACTTTGAGGCTAGAGCGGCGTACTCATGTTGGCAGTCGGTCGCCCCTAGCTCTTTGCACGAGGTTTCCTAATCCATGAGCCTTCTAGATATTTGCGCTACGGATCCAAAGCCACCTTATCCGTTGACTCCTGATCTTGCTCCCATCGAACATCATTCCCCTACATAGACAGAAAGAGATGGCCCAAGCGAGAAGAGAGGCGAATTGCCTCCCCTGGTGGTAATTGCCCCTACTAGCATTTAGTTCAAATTTATAATAAGCTAGGAGGAACTGAACAAGGATTTTGACCAACTGCATAGGAGGGCTTTACTCCGCTTCGAGAAAGCCCCTATTGTCGACGAACCATTGGATGGCTTCCAAACCCTATAGGCGACCCAGGTAGACATCTTGGGGCCAGGTCGAGGTGTTCTCACAGTGTTGGGCCTGGTAGAGAGGGTGCAGTGGATTCACAATGAGGTATCTCAACTTATTTCTCGTACCACATTCCTTTCCTTATGTTTTTTTACAATGACTTATTTCCCTCCTGTGCAAGTTGCAACCTCACTGGTGTGGACCCAAGTTTTATCCATGAGAGTCTTTGAAGAGGTGAAGAAAGAGTGGCAGAGGGCGCACCACAAGTGGCAAGTGTGCAAGAATTCCGAGAAGGAAGAATTGCAATTGAGGCGTCGACTCCGAATTCTGCAAGGGGAGCTGGAAGCCCCAATGTGGAGAAGGTATTTGAAGAGCGTTTTCAAGGATTCATCTTCGAGTGGACATATACCGAGGCCATCTGTTGATATCTTATTTACTTAGTAGTATCGTATTTATTTGGTAGTTACCTGATAGGGTATTATTTATTTGGTAGAGTTCTATAGGATTTATGATTCTAGATTAGGAAGATTTACTTTGTAGTAGTATATATACCCCAAGGGGTATTGGTTAATAAAATGACAGTTTTTCTATTACAACATGGTATTAGAGCCAGGTTAAGAAAAGAAAACCCTAAACAAGCCGCCTGTCAGAATCCATTGTTCCATCGTCAAAAACCCGCTGCTTGTGAGCCCAAGGCCTTCCCCATACTGTATTTCGGCATGTGCACCAGCCCATAGTCCTCTCCGACATCTGCGAGGCTTGCAATACGTGATCCGTAGCCTTACGCGCTCTCATACACCATAGCCAGAGACCGCCTTCCTGCGATGATTTTTGGCCAATTTCTGGTGCGTCTGTCATCTCCGGCCCCTGCAACCACCATGATCGGGATCGTCTTGCTGAGATCTATCCATGGCTGTACTCACAATCGCGCACCGCTGCACACACGCCGCCACTTGAGAAAAATAGAATATTTTGTTTTGGTAGCCCGTCCCATCTGTCATAACTATTTTCGTTGATTTGGAGTCATTTGATGGATATTTGTGTTTTGGAAGAAAAGAAGAATATTTTGTGTGGATTGGTGATTGCTATTTGTGTTGTTGATAGATTTTTTTTTAATGCCAAAAATTCACTATGAAGAAGAAAAGTGTATGAACAAACATGAGAAGAAAACAAAAAATGAAAAATATAAGGATAGAAGGTGGTGGGTACATCCATAGAGCTCAATATGCCTGGACAGTTTGAAGGACTACAGTAATCACGAGCATGACTACCACAAACTCTAAAATGGTGTCAAACAACATTGATCCAAACTTGTAGCTTCCCAGTTGCCTCAAATTTAGTTTTTTCCATACAAGAGTCATAGCTTGAGCTTTGCTTAGCTCAGGCTGCGCCTGATAGCATACAGGAGTCCATACTGTCAACATATCAATCTCAAGGATTGGTACACAGCTCAGCCTGCTCGCCTGCTAACCCAAGTAGTTATGGGATTGTTCTTTGATCCCCATTTTAAAGTAGTGATAGCCAACTAGAATGAAAGATAGTGCCAATCTATCATCTTACGGTTTTAGCTCCACATCTCTATATTGATGCACCTCATCTCAGCCTGCAGCCTCACTGACCATAGGATATGCTCAAGCTGTTGAGAATGCCATACAGGTTAGAGGCTGCAGCATCCATTAATTCAGTGTAGATGGGATTAAATGATGTACTTCTCTTGCTACCCTTATCCACTGCCAAGTTACTCTTTGAATGTTGTGGAGAATCTGCATTGTGTTCGGTTTCACTCCTTTGAAGTGTTGGATGTTTCTGTTCTTCCATATAATCCATACCATGGCTAGCTAGATTGTTGCCCAAGCCTCTTTGTGTGTGCCAATAGGTTTTGTGTCAGCAAAATTTTCTAGAGATGGGGCATGTGCCGAATTGCCTATGGGGCCATCAATGCAAGTTGTCTGTCTATTTCCATAGTGATGTCAGCTTCATTCAGCAGTTGATTACTGGTGGTTTCCCGGTGAGGGGAAGTTGGGGGTGGTAACTTAGAGGGTGTCATTGATTTCACTTGGGAGGAAAGTTGAACTATCCAGTCCTCTAGTGTAGATAGGTTGTTAGCACGGTTATGATCATGGTCTTCCTTGTTTGGCTCCTTATCTTCGGACCTCCTCCTCTAATGCTAGTTTGTAGCTTCACCTTTGGTGGGGTTTTAACTATTTGTTGTTGATCTATATTGATTGCCTAAACAAAATTAGGTGTTGTTTTGAGGATTTGTTGTGATTGTATTGATTGTTGAGAAGTGTTGTTGATTGCGGGTGATAGTTGAACTATAAAGTAGCTAGGTGGGTGAAATGGACGAAAAAGATGATGGTGTGGCGAGCAAGGCATTGGATACATTGACAAAACTTGACACAAAGGTGTTGAAACTCATACATGAGATAATGTTGGGGATGGGTTCCCCGTCTACAACTGTCGTTGCTACTCAAACATAGGTTAAGCTTGAGCTTTCATCCATCAATCTGAAGCTAGATAAATATGCTACATACCTCAGCTGGTCGCATAGGATTGAGTCTACGTAGTGGGAAAGAAGCAGAAATATTTCTGAAGGATGATGTGTTAGGAAAAGACAATGCTCAAACTAAAGATTGGCAAGCTACGCATGCACAACTATATATCTGGTTGTTCCACTTGATGACCCCCTCGATTGCTTCTTCCGTGGATGTCCTAGCATTGATGAGTGAGATTTGGGGAAGCCTGAAGAAGACCCTTTCTAGATCGGGGAATCATATGAGAATATTCCAGACTCAACTAGAGATTGATGCCGTGGACCCAGAAGAGATGTCCATCCAGGAGTATTCCATCATTCTTAAGAAATTGTGGGTAAAAGATGGATAATTTCTTCCCTATAAGGAGCTGTAGAGATTTACAGTGCGAGGTATGAAAAATCCGTGAGATGGAAAGGACTATGAAATTTTTTATGTGCCTAAACCCAGCCTTTGGCCCTACATGTTCACTCCTACTGTCTCATTGCCGCTATGATCTAGGAGAAGAGTAAGATAAAGCTACATGCTGGTCCAAGTGTAGTATCGAGTGCGAATGCTTTAAGCACTAGATGTTCGGGTGTGACTAGTGCTTATGATGGGACCCATCATTGCATTCAGTGTGGGGAGATAAATTCTGCCCATATGGATCCCGAGTGAGAGAGTCTGGAAGGAGAGGTCAATTTGGTGATAGGGCTCATGGTTGTGGAGGAAGGAGAGGTAGTGGACATTGAGGTTACCGAACTAATCTGATGGTGGAAGAGGAGTCTGCTTCAAGTATTGTCTTCTCAGAGGAGGATAGAGCTTGCTTGGAAGCGCTTCAGAAAAATTAGAAAGGCAGCATCCACATCATACAACGTCACCTACTCTGGAGTTGTGGCTAAAGAGAAATCCAAAGGTTCTTGGGATTGGGATGTGGCATTGTAGTTCTTTTTTAGTAAAAGAAAAAGAAAAGTAGAAAAAATTGGAAAAAAAAAAGAACCTTTCTAGTTTTGAGTGTTGAAGGTGTAAGTTTGTTGTGGGATGATATCTAGCACTAAGTCAGGAGCCAACAAGATGGAGATCGATGACTGAGCTGGAGGAGCAAGGAAAGGCATGTCTAATAGTGAAGTGAAGAGCCATGTGTCGGCCAGAGAAGTGAAGAGCCGTGTGTCGGTAAAAGAGAGAGAGGAGAGAGGAACTGGACGGGCTAGACTGCGGATAATAGATGAGTCAGAATGGAAGAAGGAACTGAATGGGCCATCGTTTACTGCTGGGAGGCCATTGACTGCTGAATTGTGTGTCAAGATGGGACTAGTGGAGCCCACCTTGAGGGGGGAGTGTTAATATCTTATTTATTTAGTAGTATCGTATGTATTTGGTAGTTACCTGATAGGGTTATTGTTTATTTGGTAGAGTTCTATAGGATTTATGATTCTACATTTGGGAAAATTTACCTTGTAGTACTACATATACCCCAAGGGATATTAGTTAATAAAATGACAGGTTTTCTATTATTTACAACACCATTTGCCAACAAGGGACAAAGTGTTGGGAAATCCTCATCTTGCAACTGGAAAGGAGTAGCACCTACATCAATCCGACGAGCTTGGATTGTTGGAAAATTGTAACCTCAAGGGGTATACTCCTGCTCCAGATTCGGGAAACTATCCTAACCGATAACAAGAACCCTTGGAGGGTGAGATGCAAGAGTGGATGGAGGAATTAGTTAAGAGGGCCTGAATTCCCTCTCTCGCATGTTGCCTTCGAACCATTTGGTGGAAGTGTTGTTGAGGGTTGTTGCTAGTGGCGCAAGTCAGCCCGTGGTGCAAACTTGATGCCGATAGAAACTTGTAAGGGAAATAATGCAAGTGCACAATGTCAAACAAGTCATAAAGAGTGAGCAGAGTATCGTGCCACGAGGATTGGAGTTGACAATTACCAAAATTACTAAATTTCAAGCTATTTGGATGAATGACTAAAAGAGTGGTTTGATTTATCTAAACTAGTACATAAAGCAAGGATGTAAGGAAGGGATATTGTTTTTGGTTTTTAGATTGAATAACACAAATGAAATGATACAAACACCTCCTAATGTCTTTGGAATGTTTCTCTTTCAATTAACTTTGGTTTTTATCTTGTTGACAATAGAATTCTCTAATTTAGTTATTAATCTCTCTTAAGTAATAACAATCCTAACATAATAAGTAGGTAATTATCTCTCGATCTCATACCTAACACATCAAGATGCATTAAATCCAAAGAATCCTTACATGATTGCACTAATTCTATGATTATTCTCATATTATAGCAATTAGTGTTGATTCTACCAATTCGAATTCGATCTTAACTTTTATTTCTCAACCACAAATTAAGATTTATGTTCAAGCAAGAGTTGACCTAACATATGCAGACTTACATATGTTAGGTGAACTCAGAATTGGCGCAAATAACATTAGGCTAACCCACCTCCAATTCACTGATGACACACTTCTCTTTGGAGAGGCTTCTTGGAGTACAATCAAAGTTTTCAAGGCCATACTACTCAACTTTGAACTGGTTTAAGGCTTGAAGGTCAATTTCTGTAAGAGTAATCTGATAGGAATCAATATCCCCTCCAGAACAGTCCAGGAAATGGCATCTTTTCTGGGTTATAAAACAGGTAATCTGCCTTTCAATTATCTGGGACTACCAATAGGTGCCAACCCAAGGAAAACATCTACTTGGATGCCAGTCGTTCAGAAGTTCAATAAGACACTGAATTAGTGGCAGAACCAACACATTTCCAGTGGAGGGAAATTGACTCTCTTAAACTCACTCCTTGCTGCTCTACCCTGATTTATGGCATCAACACTCCCCACTATCTGCCAGTTATCCAAGACTGTTCAAAATCTCCTCTGATCCACCAGCTCACATCAGGAGCTTGGTTTTTTGGCATAACAACATTTGGATATTGAATCTCTTATGGCGAAGACAACTAAGGGAGTCTGAACAACCAGAATTATTAGGCCTGCTCTCCATGCTGCAAGGAATAGCTCCAATAGATCATATGAAGGACAGGTATGTCTTCGAGGGCGACAAGGAGGAAAATTACGCTGTCTCATCTTCATACGCAAGGATTATAAATTCCCTTCCAACACAATACCCTCCCGAAGAAGCTGCACTCTTACACATTGTCTGGAACAAGTTAACCCCCAGGAAAATAATGGTATTCGGTTGGAAGTTACTTCAAGAAGCCCTACCTGTGAAAGCTGAACTTCGGCACAAAAACAT
>JAOWBN010016022.1:0-10805 GCA_028565015.1 Pinguicula moranensis
AGCTATATAGTTCATCCCTTACTACTGAGTCTGAGGTATTGTACCATTTCTTTTCTTCAGAATATTTTCTTTTCCTCCTTTTGTTAATAGTCAAAATTTGTAATTACCCAGAAAATTAATATTCTGTTTTTTGCTAGAACTATTACAAATTTAAGAAGGCCGGAGACTAAGATTAATTGCTTTGTTCTTTAGTTTGGTAAACTTCATGGATGACTTCCTTATTGTAAATATGATAATTAGATAAAACTCCTACTTCTATATTAAACCTTGATAGGAGATGTTACTTGTGCTTTCCTTGTCTATTTGCTTGCACGGCACCTTCTCTGCAATTGAGAGGAGTTGTATTGTTTGTAGTGAGGTGATTGCAGAAACAGCTGCTGCTTAACTAATGATTTGCTGTACTCTGAAATATATTTTGCATTAGTAAGCCCTTAAGTGATCCAACTCATTCAAGCATTTAACACTGTACAGAGATAATATGTGTTTTTAGCTTATTTAACCTAATATATATATTTTTTTCATTTTTTAAAGGAGGCTTTGATTCAGAGCAATGTCATCAGTATTGGCCTCCTTTTATTTTATTACTACTCGACATTCTTTGGGTGAATGTTAAACCGCATACAGATTAGGATCCTGGCCTTTAGCCAGCCTGATTCATGCAATAAAGGAAAAAGGCAGCAGCAGTGATAGTATCTGGAGATTTTGTGATCCATCGCGGAGCCTTTCCTGAAGGAAGAAAGAATGAAATGGATAGCTCATACTTTGCAATTCACAAACTGCGAAGCTAATACAAGAATGGGTGGGAAGTTGTGGATATTTTGGAAGAATGATCAAACATTCAGAACACTGAGTGCACATGAACAGGCCATTTCTGGGATTTGGAAGAAGGATGGAATGGAGGTACTAGTAACAATTATTTATGGTAAATGCTCATACCTGAAGAGAAGGGAACTATGGGGCTACCTGGGAATGCAAAACCCAAACAATATTCCATGGATAGTAATTGGGGATTTCAATGTAGTACGGTCGGATGCAGAAGCAAGAGGAGGAGGGCCTAGGTTACTGCTGCCCATGAGAGAATTTAATGACGCTATTAATGGGTGTGGTCTGATGGATCTAAAGTGCACCAAAGGGAACCTTTCATGGTGTAATGGTCAAAATGGAAGGCAGAGGCGATGGGCTAAACTGGACAGAGCTCTGGTAAACATAAATTTCCTAAATTGGAAGGCAAGGAGCTCCTATGAGTTTTTAGAGAGGAAAACATCAGATCATCACCCCTTATTGGTGAAACTAGATGAGCCAATGCATCCATACGGAATAAGGCACTTTAAATATCAGAACATGTGGTCCTCACACCAGTCGTTTTTGCCACTTGTTAAGGAAGTCTGGTGTTCAGACACAATACATTCAGGGATGACAGCTCTAGGGAACAAGCTGAAAATGACTAGAGAAGCGCTGAAAAGGTGGAATAGAGACATTTTTGGGCATGTGGAAGTGCATATCAAAATACTGGAAGCAAAGCTTGAGCGCCTAGAACAATTACTACAATCACAGTTTTCAGACAGTGTGGAAGTAGAGTACAATGCTACAAAAGCAGAGCTGCAGGATTGGGAGGAAAGGGAACTCAAAAGATTGGAACAGATGGCAAAAAAGGATTGGCTCAAAAATGGTGATAGAAACACAAAGGTGTTCCATGCGGCATTAAAGGTGAGGCAGAATAAAGGCGGGCCCAGGCAAATGACTCTACAGGATGGCAGAGTACTCAGCAAACCTCAACAAATACATGAGGAGGCCACTAAGTATTTTGAAAATCTGATGGCAAGACAAAGTGACTGTAATCAAAACAATTTCATAGGACTGTCTGACCTATTTGAGCATAAGATCACAAGGCTGGACAATGCAAAGCTGAGGGCAATCCCATCTTTCCAGGAAATAGAAGCTGCATTATGGACTATACCTAATGGAAGTGCCCCGGGACCTGATGGGTTTGGCGCAGAATTTTTTAAAGCTACATGGTCAATCACAGGGAAGGATGTGGTGGGAGCGGTTAGAGAATTCTTCACAGGTGTTTCCCTCCCTGCTATGTTTGCTGCTAACTTCATATCTCTAATACCAAAGATAGAGCAACCAGATTCATTTTCCAAGTTCAGGCCCATAAGTTTGTGTACTGTGATATACAAAGTGATAGCAAAGGTGATAGTAAACAGGTTAAAACACCTAATGCCAGATTTGATTGCAGAGGAACAGGGTGCCTTTGTGGCTAACAGGAGCATTTTCGAGAACATTACACTTGCACAGGAAATGGTGCATTCCCTGCATAAAAAGCACACTGGGGGTAATGTCCTGATGAAAATAGACATGGCTAAAGCTTTTGATAAAGTCAGGTGGAATTTTTTGGAGGCTGTTTTGCAAGAAAAAGGCTTTGATAAAGAGACAGTGCAGCTGCTGAGTAATTGCATCAGAGGCCAAGCCTTTTCAGTACAAATGAATGGGGTAGCGCTGGGATATTTCAAGCCATTACAAGGTTTGAGACAAGGTGACCCTTTGTCACCTTTTCTCTTCATCCTTGTACAAGATACTCTATCTAGAATGCTGCTGCAAGGTGTCAAAAGTGGAAGGATAGGGAGATATAAACACCCTTCTGGAGCACCAATAATATCACACCTCATGTACGCTGACGATCTACTAATTTTCAGTAGAGGAGATGTTGCATCTGTGAGGAATATAACCAAAATTGTTGAGAAGTATTGCGGGTGGTCAGGTCAAGAGATAAACAGAGACAAATCTGCCATTTTCTGTTCAAAACATATAAGGGCCGCGCGGAAGATACAACTACTCAGAATGACAGGATTCAAAAGAGGAAAAATGCCAATGACATATCTTGGAGCTCCTTTATCCACAGGAAGGATCACAAGACAAATGTTGCAACCAACAATTGACAAAATCAGAAAGAAGCTATCTGGATGGAAGGGTAAGGTGCTCACGCAGGGAGGAAGGCTAGTGCTCATAAAGCATGTTATGACTGGGATGACAATGCACATTATGTCAGTTATCAAACTACCCCAGTATGCAATCAAGTAAATCAGAAGGATTATGGCCAATTTTTTCTGGGGGGAACATGAAGGGAAAGGTAAAATACACTGGAAAAAGTGGCAGGCAGTGTGCAAACCAACTTCAGAAGGAGGAGTAGGCGTCAGGGACTTGGCTGAGATCCAAAAGTCAATGGGAATGAAAATTTGCTTCAAACTATTGACAGAAGACAGTCTGTGGGCAAAATTTTTGAAAGCAAAATATCTAAAGCAGGAGCAGCTGTGGCAAAGACTGAACAAGGCGTCAGATTCTTCCTTCTGGCGATTTGTATTGGATAGAAAAGCAGAAGTAATGGAGCACTTGAAGATTCTAGTTAAAAGGGGAAATTCTGATTTTTGGTTTGACAAGTGGTTAGCCACAGGGCCCTTGGCTGGCCGGGTGCAAAATGCAGGAAGATTAGGTATACAAATTGCTCAGTATACCTTGGAGGGTGCATGGGATGAAACTGCCCTTACACAAGCTGTGGGGGAGGACATCACTGCAGAGATATTGATGGAAAAAGTCCCAGCTGAAGAGGCAGGCAAGGACATTGTAATATGGACACCAACAGCTGATGGAAATTTCTCCTTAAAGTCAGCCTGGGAGATTATTAGGGAACATGGAGAAGTCCTAGAAGATGCTGATTTGATATGGAACAAAGCCTTACCCATGAAGATGGCAATCTGCGCATGGAAAGCCTCACAAAGATGTCTGCCAACGGACGACAGGATTAGGACAAAAGGTATTTCAATGGCTTCCGCATGCCAATGTTGTACAGCACGTCAACAAGAAACAATGGATCACTTACTGTCAGATGGAGAACTGGCCACAGACATATGGAACAGAGCAGCACAGCTAATGGGGAAATCATTTACACATCCAGCATCCTGGAGAATGAGAATCTGCCAGTGGAACTTAATATCAAGACAAGCCAGTCTAAATGGTTTTGTCGCTTCAATCTTTCCCAGTGTGATCACATGGTGGCTTTGGATAAGGAGGTGCCAAGCAAGATTTGAGGATAGATATTTATGCGCAGAACAGTTATGGAGAGAGGTGAAAAACACAGTGGTCACAGCAGTGCAATCTGAAAATCTAAGTTTCAAGAAGAAGGTTCATGAAGAGCCACTGCTACGGCAGTTGAACATCAACTTGAAATGGAAGAAAAAGGAAGGTTTCAACATTGTACGCTGGATAAAACCACCACAAGGATGGGTAAAGTTAAACACAGATGGGAGCAGCAATGGCAACCCTGGTCCATCAGGTGTAGGGGGGATGATCAGAAACCATGAAGGACAATGTCTTGCAGCATTCTCCAAATTTCTAGGAACCGGCACAAATAATGAAGCTGAACTTCGGGCCGCTACAGAAGGGCTGAAGAGGTGCAAACTAAAGGGCTGGAGAGATGTAATATTGGAGACGGATTCCATGATATTAGTAGGATGGATCAGAAAGAATCAGTGCACAATGTGGTACCTGTGGGATTTTTGGGAGGAATTTCAGAATTGCAGAATAGGTTTGAGAATCCAGGTGCTGCATCAATTCAGGGAAGGGAATATCGTTGCAGATTACCTAGCAAAGCAAGGATCGGCCGGCTTAACAACATATTTCTGGAGTACAGACCAGCTGCCACTTAGAATCAAGGGCATTATGAGACTGGATAGAATAGGTCTTCCACATGTTAGACTAAGATAAGATTTTTATCAATAGCCATACACACCTTCTGTGGGCAAATGAGCTCCGGCAGATTCCACACTTCTGACTTAACAGAAGCAGTGGAGGATGTTAAGTCCAAAACTCACAGAAGGAGGTGATGAATTTCTGTAATAGGGTTTGGTTCTCACCTTTAAGAGAATCAGGGTTTATTTTATATAATGCACTATTTTAATTAAAAAAAAAGTAGGTGTGCGTGTAGTTAATGTCGAAGTAGCCAAAGCTTTAGTACTCGAAACAACACTGGACTCAGAATGTAACTCCATCTGACTTTACTCCTATATCATCGCAGCAATAGCATCTTCAAAGGGTGATATGGTAGATTGAGAGAGAATGATTGACCTTCTTTGGCCGAACATCTGATTCAAGTCCATCAGGAACTTCATAGTTTGCTTTGTCTCATCGTTCTTTGCCCTCATGCAGGTTGGATCACTACAACATGAGGCAGGTAGGAAGTAATCAACTTCCTCCCATAACTTGATGAGACCAGCACCATAATCTTCAACCTTTTTATCTCTCTGAACCAGATCATGAATCTCTTTTTCAATCTGAAACACACGCATCTGATTCTCTTTTCCTGAGTAATTCTTGTCCAAACCATCGACCGAGGAGGCGATGGTAGGAGTTAATGAGTTTAACAACCATACTTTCAGTTGAGAATTAATTGCTTTCTAGTCATCAGTCTGAGCAGTTGTGCTTCCTTTTTCATCTCCTGTGAGATAGCTTTCCAATTTTCTACCCACCGAGGTAGTCTCAATTCGACGGGACCAACTAACATAGGAGGCTTGTCCATCCAATTTCAAGTCAATAGTTGGTAGGTCAAGCTTGACATGTGTGGTAGTTGGAACAATCGACATTGGTGAAATACTCATCCCCTGCATTATCGCTTGGATAAGCTGCAGAGTAGCAGGATCAAGTTTCGCCAATTCTTCTAACTGTTTCCCCTTCGCGTCATCCTCTTTTCCTGCCATCTCACAACGAGCACTTCAACAATTAACACAATTACTATATTTCTTCAGGCAACAATCAATCAATTATCATCTCCATGTTATGCCTAATTGGACACCCCAAGTTTAGGCATTTCAATCCAAATATTCAATTTTCACTGAAACACAAATATAGATCAAACAGAAGATCATTTACAAAAATTGATTTGACGAGTGCGACGAGCTTGCCGAATCGAAGGCACTGAATTTCCAGGTCTGAGAAGGCGCGACAGCGCGTGGTGGTGCGGCGACGCGTGATATGGCCACGGAAAGTTCTCGGCGGCACGATCCCTATGGCCATGGTCTTCGGCGCAGGCGGCGGCGGACGCACCATGAATCTGACAAAACCACCATCGGGTGCCCTAGGGTTTTGCAGCGGTTTTTGCTGCAAAATTGGCCAGCGAAGGCCATTTCCGGCCTAGGTCAGCTGCGTGTTGGAACAAGCGTGCTCAGGCGACCCTTTTCACACGGCGGTGGCAGCAGCAATTTCGAGTTTTTTTTGCCGGAAAACTTGTTTTTTTTTCCGCCGGAAACGTGTTTATTTGCTCTGATACCAAGTAGAAATAGTAGGAACTTGATCTTGTTTCACTCTACATCTTACACTCCATTTTATAGATTACAAAAACATGAAAAACACCATAAATTCAATATGCACGCCTGACAAAGCATGGCTGCCCCTTTTCCTTGTCTGGCTGCTCCTTGTTCTTTGTCTGGTGGTGTGTTAAAGATGGCTGCTGCTTTTTTACTGGAATTGTTTAACACAATTCGACGGGATCAACTAACATAGGAGGCTCGACCGTCCAATTTCAAGTCAATAGTTGGTAGGTCAAGCTTGACCAGTGTGATAGCTGGAATAATCGACATTGGTGAAACAATCATCCCTGCATTATCCATTGGATAAGTTGCAGGGTAGTAGGATCGAGTTTCGCCAATGCTTCCAACCGTTTCCCCATCGCATCATCCTCTTTTCCTGCCATCTCACAATGAGAACTTCACAACACTTTAACACAATTACTATATCTTTCCGGCAACAATCAATCAATTATTATCTCCATGTTATGCCGAATTGGACACCCCAAGTTTAGGCATTTCAATCCAAATACAAAATATTCAACTTATCCACGGAAACACAAATATAGATCAAACAGAAGAATATTTACGAAAATGGATTTGACGAGTGCGACGAGCTCGCCGAATCGAAGGCACTAAATTTCCGGGTCCGACGGCGGCGTGGCGATGCATGATATGGATACGGAAAGCTCTCGGTGACGTGATTCCGATGGTCGTGGTCTCCAGCGTAGGCGGTGGAGGACACGCCGTGAATAGAGCAAAACCGTTGCCCGAAGCCCTAGCCGTTCGCTGCGGTTTTTGCCACCAAATCGGCCGGCGACGGCCATTTTCGGCCTGGGTCGGCGACGGTTTGGAACAAGTGGGCTCTGGCGACTTGTCTCACGCGGTGGTGGCGGCAGATGGGCGGCGGCAGCAGCGGCGGTTTTGAGTGTATTTCGCCGGAATCTGGTTTTTTCCATAGGAAACTAGTTTTTTCCACCAAAAACTAGTTTGCTTGCTCCGATACCAAGTAGAAATAGTAAGTACTTTCTCTTATATCACTTCTGCATCTTACAGCTTCCTTTTATAGTGTACAAAAGCATGATAAACACATTTTATTTTTTGAAAAAGTGTGGCTGCTCCTTTGTCAATGTTGGTTGCTTGTTGGTTGCTTGTTCTTGACTTTTATTGTTCAACAGAAACTATGCGTGCTTGTATAATGTGTTCACGGAAAAGGAAAAAAGGTTAGAATTTTCAGTGAGTATGGTGCGTTTGCCGATATTAACAACTTGGAGCATTGTGCCAAGTATTTGAATCAAACACTTGTGACCTTTGGTTTCCCTGCTTCTCTCGATCTTTTAGCAAATGATCCAGTGAGTTTCTCTTTCTTTTTTTCCCCTTTCTTTGTCTTATTCTTCCCCAATGTTCATTTTTTATGTTTTTGTTGAAGTTTGTGTTTGTATCTCATGTGTGATTATGTGCTTAATTTGTAATTGTAGATAGGTTTCAGTGGCCAGGACTTGCAACTGCATGTATGCATTGCTGCAGCAGAGGCAAAGGGACATCAGGTATGATGATGTGCTTCTCCTTGTTCCAAGATAAATTAACAATCACCCTAGGTAATTAATGTAACATCTGTTGCAGGAACGCCTTAATCAGGTATTGGTGGAGAAAAAGAAGGAATCTTGATTTTCTTTGGTATATTTTCCTTCGATGACAAGTTGTTATTATTAACATAGAAAGAAGGACGGTAGCGATGGACCTGGAATGGGAAGAAGGCTGACAATGACTTCTAGTTCTACAAAAAGATTGTATGTTCTGTTCTTTTGTGCTTGGCTTATTTAAGGTTCTTTTTCAATAATCTACATGACTCCTGCTTGTAGGTGGATGCTTATGAGGCAAAAAATCAAGAACTTGTCAAAGAATGCTGATTTGAGGGCATTATTACGTTCAATGCAGGTATCTTGGGAAGGCCAATAAAGCCTTTGGGTCATTCTAATCATGAACTAGATCTAAAAAATAATATCAAATTTCTGTGATCCTTTTACCCATGCTTTTAACTAAACTGCAACTATGTATTAAACTGCAATCTAAAAATGAATATCAAATTTCATTGAGTATCTCGCCTTTTCAATCCAAGCTTTAATCCACAATAATTTAGTGGTAAAAATTGTTCCAAATCATCAAGGGTGCGTTTGGTGTCCGGATTGGAGTTATCCGCCTTCGTGGATAACTCCAGGTTTACTCCGGATAAATTTTTTCATCCGTTGTTTGGTAGTGGCCACTCTGGATAGTTGCTTGTCGGTCTCCCTTATTTGGTATCGGGCGATTGCAAGGCGGTTTACCTGCAATATCGGCTAAATAAAGTTCTATTACCAAAATGCCCTTCCCAAATACATATAAATACTTATTTTCTAACTAATTTAAATCAATTAAATGAATTAATATAATAATTTAAATCAATTAAATTAATTAATATAATAATTTGAATAAATTAAATTAATTAATATAATAATTTAAATAAATTAAATTAAATAATATAATAATTTAATTTAATTTAATTAATTAATATAATAATTTAAATTAATTATAATTTAAATAACTTAATTTAATTATTATATTAATGTGCAAACACCCACTTAATTATTATTACAATATAAATAAATTAAATTAAATAGTATAATAATTTCATTTAATATATTAATTAATTTTTTGAATAAATGAGGGTATTTTGTTCTTTGCACAATCGAAGTTGAGGCTGGATAAAATTAACCTACCATCAAAACCGATTTAAAAAAAGAGAGTTAGCACCTATTTGACCCTGCCCGGAAAGTTATCCGACGGGCAGGAGTCTGCCTAAAATGGATACTAAACATTGGATAAACATGAACAAAAACTAGAAAATCCTGATTATCCACCCTTTGACCGCATACCAAATACAGCCTAATCAGTTAGTTATCAAAAAAAAAAAAGGAATGCAATCTGTTAATTTATGATAGAGAAGTAAGTTATTCTGTACATACGCACACTGGTCTCTAAAAACTAGCATATATGGGCCACACATGTCACATCACATGGGTATTGTGTAGCTATTTTCTAATGAATAACGATAAATAATTTTTCTCAACGGGGACAGAGGCGGATATAACAAATTATTTATGGGGGTGGAAGTGCAATTTTTCGTGCGATTTTTTTCTTTTTTGATATTGACGTGGGGGCAGCAATTTTCAACCACTCAACACCCTCATCCGTTTCAACCAATCACTTCCTGAAACTTCTGAAGTGGTGGTATGACTTGTGGTGATGTGATGGAGATGGAAGAGATAAATGTTAAATTGAATTAACGCGAGATTTCTGATTCCAAACGAAAGAGGGATCATCAGTATGTGCATGGGAAGGCGTCAGGAGATGTCAAGACGACGTTGTTTGGCTGGACATGGTTGGCGCTTTAACGATCACGAAACATTACCACATGGCATGTATTCGCTGTCATCTCCGGATTAGTCGGAGGGCCAGTGGGTTCGAAGCATATCGGGCTAGGGCCTAGCCTAGGGGTCCCACCAATAGCCTAGTCCTCTCCAAGGAGGTTACCGGCTAGGGCCTGGGTTGGATCTGAAAGAAGCGAAAGCTTCAAATTACCTAAAAAAAAAAGGCATGTATTCGCACACGTGAAAACGAGGGTTAACTGAACACAACCCTTTAAGTCTCAGGCATGAACATGAACATGAACGTAGTCAAGAATTTGGATCCGGCGGGTTTACACTAAAAATTCTAACAATATTTTTTCCCAAAAAATATCTTCCCTGTTCAGGTCCCCGGCTGCGGCTACTCTGTACAATTGTGTTTATGGATGAATTAATTGTTTTTTTTTTCTGTCCTTTTGTTTTCAACAGTTTTCCATGTATTATCTGTTCTGATTGCAACTCTTATCTGCCTTAGCAAGCCAACAAAGTGTCCATTCTATGGTCTTCTTATCTCCAAGAAATTAATGGAAAATGTACTCGTTTGGCTAATGACAGAGACAGAAACGCTCTATAAAACGACGTATCAATCAACACGCATGAGTAGCACTTATGGTAGGGGAAGAGGCAACATTTGAAGTGTGGGGGACGAGAAGAAAATTTACGGGGCCAATGGGCTGGGGCTGTCTGCAGGCCACGTTTTATGTGAGGGGGGAAATGAGAAATCATATAACTCAAGAATTATAGGCACAATAAACACAAGAAAGGTGGGACCAGGGGCGGACGCAGGGGGCCAGAGGGGGCCTTGGCCCTCCCTGCGTCCACTCCCACCCCCCAATTTTTTATTTTTTATTTATTTTAGATTTTAATTATTTTATATAATTTGTTATTTAAATTTTTATTTCTAGCTCATTTGGGTATTTTTTAGTGACAATATTGGTAATTTTTGTTTAGATTTAGTGTTTTCTTTTGAATTAGATTTTTTTATTTCAGTTATTGTTGTCTCGATTCGATTCTATAAATTTGTTTA
>JAOWBN010016033.1:576-10804 GCA_028565015.1 Pinguicula moranensis
TATTGTTTTGGTGCTGGAACACAAAGCATAACCATGGGAAACGGCAGTGAATATGATGCCATCGGAATTGGCACCTATAAGCTCTAGATTCTTCGTGCGAACACTCTGCTGTTGCAATTTATATGTCGGGAGTCCGTTGTTGTTTAGTTTTAGTTTTTTCCCTGCTACATTTGTTTTTTTCTTTAATTTTCGTGTTTGGTCACAACTCATGGTTTTGCATTCTTAATTTGGTTGATATTTAATATAATTTTGGAATCTATTAAATGGCAAGGCTAGCATGAAGCCTTAGGTAAGGCTTCTCGAACCTCAAATCCCTTAGATCTAGTCCATTCTGACATTTGCAGACCCATGAGCATGAAAGCACGCCAAGAGGCTTTTATTTAATCACCTTCATAGACGACTACTCGCATTTCAGATACGTGTATCTATTGTCTCATCGCCATGAAGCAGTTGATGTATTTAAGGGCTACATAGCAGAAGTAAAGACTCAGTTGGATAAAAAAGTTAAGACTTTTTGAACTAACTGCGGTCGTGAATACTTTCTGATATGTTCAATGGTTATTGTGATGAAAATGGCATAGTAAGGCAACTTAACATTCCTTATACCCCGCAGCAAAATGGTGTTGCGGAACGTAGGAATCACACTCTGCTTGAAATGGTTAGGTCTATGATGGTGCAAGCCACCCTATCCATTAACTTTTTGGGAGATGCGTTGCTCACGGAAGTATACATCCTCAATAGAGTACCAAACAAAAGTGTGCCTACCACTCCATGTGAGTTATAGAATGGAAGGAACCTAGTCTTGAATCATATGCGACCATGGGGTTTGACATGCTATGTGCACAACCACACCCATAAGAATGACAAACTTGGTCCAAGAGCGACCAATAGGGTTCATTCGATACCCCCATACATTCAAAGTATATGTGATGTTCAACGAACACCCTAATAGGGCTTGACTAAACTCTACAGTTGCAATGTCGAATTTTTACGGGGAAATCAAACAGGATGGTCAGTTGTATGAGTTACAACATGACCAACCAGTATCTCTTGGTTTGGGGGAGAGTATGTTTCACCAAACTACACTCGAATAGTGGAATCTCACTTATGAACTTGCCAAATGTGTGTCTACATGAAAGAGAAGTAAGTCTTCAACCTCTTATGCCTTGATTGATTCTCAAAATCTAGGCTATGACGATGTGACTAATAGACCCATAGACCCTAGGGTGAGTGGGAGCGACCCTGCTCACACTACCAGTCCCGCAAGTCAAAGGGCTAGTTGGAGTCAAACCCCGACCAGGCACGTAGAAGATCCTATTATCCGGAAGAGTGAATGTGTAACAATTCCTCGACGATATTTTTAGATCGAGGAAAATATATTATTCTACGCTCCTTTCGAAGTAGAAGAGACCACATCTTATAACTCGGCTATGGACTCAACCGGTAGAGAAAAATGGCTAAGTGCTATGAGAGGTGAAATGGACTCGATGCAAACAAATGAGGTTTGGGACCTTGTTGATCTGCCACATCGCAAAAAAATCGATTGGATGCAAGTGGGTATTCAAGATTAAGTGTGGATCGGATAGATCGACAAGTTCAAATTCTAACTTGTGGCGAAAGGTTTTACCATAATCAAGGGTGTAGACTGCGAAGAGATATTTTCTCATGTGGTGAAAATTGCCTCTATTTGCCTATTTTTTGCCCTAGTTGCACATTTGGATCTTGTGTTCCAAATAGACATAAAAATTGCCTTCCTTAATGAAATACTTGAGGAAGAGATCTATATGGATCAACCTGTTGGGTTCATCTTAGCAGGTCAAAATGATAAGGTATGTCGTCTCAATAGATCCATATATGGTCTTAAACAGTCTTAAAAAATCTAGTACTTCAAATTTCATAGTCATTAGTTCGTATGGCTTCACCATGATAGATGAAGACCACTGCATGTATGTTCTAAGGACAAAGGAAGGAATGATGTTTCTCCTTATATGTCAACAACATACTACTGGCTCGAAAAAACATGGGAATGATCAACACCATCAAACTGTGGCTATCCTCTGTCATCGAGATAAAGGATATGGATGAAGCTAGGTATGTCCCAGGCATAGAGATATGTAGAAATTGTTCGAAGAGAATGTTGGGTTTGTCCCAACAAGTATACATAACTGAAATCTTAGAAAGATTCAGGATGCATTACTCTAAACTCATTGACACCCCAGTTGATAAGGGTCTGGCATTAAGTCTCGATCAATGCCCGAAAGCAGATAAGAAAAAAGAAGAAATGAGCAATGTTCCTTATGCTGGTGCTGTAGGAAGTTTGATGTATGCCATATTATGTACACAACCAAACATCTGCTTCACGGTTGGGTTGGTGTATCGTTACCAAAGCAACCCGGTGCATTCTCATTGGCAAACAGTCAAGAAAATCTTTTGTTACATCCGTGGAACGACCGATCTAGTTCTATGTTATCAAAGGGAGACATGCAATTAAGAGGATACACGAATGTTGATTAGGGGGCAATTTGGACGAATCCAAGTCAATCTCAGGATATGTTTTCATCCTTGGTGAAGGAGTCATATCTTGGTGCAACAAAAAGCAAGACTGCATTGTTTTGTCAACTATGGAAGTAGAATATGTCGCATGCATCCTAGCAGTGCAAAAGGCACACTCTGGCTTAGAAGTTTTCAACAGTACTTCGATTTGACTCCAAGGCCCAATGATCCTGTAGAACTAAATTGGGACAATACGGCAGCAATGCAGTTTTCTTGGGACCCAAAATTCCATACAAAGACAAAGCACATCCAATGAAGATATCACTTTGTTCGAAACTGATATCAACAAAGCTGATGTCAGTATTAAGTATATTCCTACTAAAAAGATGACCGTTGATCCGATTACAAAACTCATTCATAGAGAAGTGTTTAGAGCTCATGTCATGGGTCTAAGACTACGTAGAGTTTAATCATATCTTGTAGAGAATAAGAACATGTTTTTGTAACAATTGATCTTGAGAATAAATCATTGTTTTCTTTTTATTTGAGCAGTACTTCTGTATATGCAATCAATCAATAAGGCATGATAAATGTCATAAAGCTTTATGATTGACTCTATCACAAGGATAATAACCATTATGCTTGCATAGCATGAAGGATAAGACTGATAAAAATATTTTGGACAGTCGCTTCACTAGGTCAGAAAATGACATTCTTAAGTGAATCGCATGTGAAATATCTGAGTTTTCACATTAAAGCTTTAGTGTCTTAGGAACAATCTTTCTAGGTTCACTATATTTTTCATGGCAATTATATTAAGTATGTAATCAAATATCAAATAGCTTAAAGGGATACATAGCTATCGGTGATGCAAAGAGGATTTGGTGTATCGTAATTTGAAAGTGTCATGTTAGTTAGGTGGGGACTTAATATGATACTACTAGTTGCTTTTTGGTAGCACGACTCACTTCGCGTATGAAGCATAAAGAGATTGGGAAAACTGTATTGCGGCTTATGTAGCCGAGTGGAAGCTATTGGAAAATGACAAAAACAAAGAAAACATTTTAAATAGTTTCTTTCTATTTCACATTATAACTATTCATTTGTCAAAATGAATAGTGTCAAATGATTAGTGACAACCTCTTATAAATAGGTTGCATTGTGTGCCTGTTTCAATACACAAAATATATAGAATTCTTTGTTGAGATCCCATAGCCAATTCTCTCAAACTGCTGACTCACCATTTTCGTAAGAGAAATTTGAGTACGTGAATTATATGGAAACTCTGGTAGCCTCTCAATTTCAAATGTGATATAATCAACCAGTTTATACCCACATAGCTTTCCATATGTCTCGAGATTTCCTTCCTTGGACCACTGCCACCCCAATATATAAAAAAGTTGAACCAACTATACACAAGAGATCACACTTCATATGCACTATCACACACAAAGAATAGGAGATCCACCTCTTCATCCTCTGATCTGCAATAGATGGCTTAGTAGTTTTTATGGGGATAAAGGAACCCCCTATACAGTAAGTTACATTGAGTCGGGACCTTGTCCATGAGCAGCATCCACCCAACGTAACTATCTTTAGTGTCGAATTCTTGCACCATACTGTTACCAGTTTAGATGGCAATCTCTATGTTTCTTCCAATTGTAGCTGACTTTGAAGTTGCATCAAGTGATAGCCTGATCTAGATGTATACTAACCGAATCCATCTGCTCTCTATCTCAAGCCATCTAGCTACTTAGGAATAATTTCTGTTGTTGCTAGTAAGTTAACTAGCTAATTGGAATCATCAATGTCCCATCCTCTCAGTATCCTTTGCCAATACCAGAACCAAGCCCAAACTTTGTCTTTCCAGTGTCTTTTTTTAATGATGCATGCATATTTATATGTTGCTAGAAGATATAGTATTTGAAATCTCTCTTTGAGAGGAATGATGCGCACATACTTGATGCACTTTATGTGCAAGTGTACACGTCGCACAAGTAATAGAGTTATTAGAAGAGTGTCGAACCATAGGGATTGAGAGCATAATCACCCACGTTCAGGTGAGTTCTATGCAATTTGGACTTAACAACAAAGGGGTGAAAACTAACCTACAAGTAAAATAAGAAAAGACTGAAATAAAGAAACTGAAAAACATAAATAAATGAGGTACGCATGCAATCAATTCAGGGACAGGATATCTAGTGCTCGTGACTTCACCATTTAGTGAACTTAGAATATTTCTTTCTACGTTAGTCTAGGATTATTTTTTTTGGGATAGGTAAATTTTGAATCAAAAATGGCCAAGTGACCCAGTTACAGAATATTTTGGGCTAGGCCCAACAGCTGCAAGAATTCGAAACTGGGCTTACTAAGCCCATCAAACCTACATGGCCCACTACAGTACAGGCCCAATATTAAGCCCATTTTTGCTATAGCTTGAGGTCCGAGTCCTCAAGCCCAATGTTGCCTCAAGGAGACCAAAAGTCTCCTCGAGCTTCAGACACGACAGCGAGCTGTCGTGTCGCTAATAGATGTGACACGACAACAGTTCTGTTGTGTCACTGGCTGATTTGATGAAGCAGCTTCCCGGAGGTGACACGTGGGCGTGTGGAGGCGGATCATGACGGAAGCGCACAGTAGCACGATGGGAGAGTTTGGTGGTAGAGTTTGGCAGGAGAGGTCAGCAAAAGAGCTCGGCGAGAGAGCTCGGTAGAAGCACAGTGGAAGAGCTTGGCGGGAGCATGACGGAAGCTTGGCAGGAGCATGGCGCGAGATGGCTGGAGCACAGCGGGAGACGGCCGGAGCACAGTAGGAGACTACGGGAGCACGGCGGGAGTAAGGTGGGAGACGAAAGGAGCACGGCGCGAGTACGACAGATAATGGAGGGAGCAGGGCAGAACACAACGGGAGCATGGCAGATACAAACCGGCATGAGAACGGCCGGAACGTGGATGTGGAGCCACAGCGGAGTGGGGGCTGGGATGCGGCGGAGGAACAACCACGTCCCACCGAACGAGTTCCGTTGAGTAGAGAGAGGCTAGAGCCTCTCTCTCTAAATTTGTTGTGTTGTTATATAGTAGATTTTTCTCTCATAGTCATTCTTCTCTCTCGAGTTGCAAGCGACCTCTACGATATATAAGCATGCTTCTATCGAAGTCACACTTGAATACAACGAAGGCTTTGAATTTAAGAAATTTACATATGGTAGCAATAACCAGAGGCATTCTCATGCTATGGTAATTACGGTTGATTTTACCATTCCTAGCATAGTTTGTGTCTCTTGACCTCCCACCATGCTTAGTGAACATGTTAATGTTTATAAAGCACGTGCAAGTTAGGAAAAAACACAATAAAACCAAATAGCAATAACAACATTTCAAAATAGTTAAACATTAGAAATCCGCATCTAAGTTAACAAGGGTTACATTGCTCTCATAGACAAGAGTTGTAGCCCATTGCTTGAGACATTCTAAGTCCACAACTAAATTCAATAGAGGCTACATCAATGCCTAAAATAATGTCTCAAGGCATACAAAAAGATATACAAAAGTCGAGTTCATAAAGGCAAGAACCATATGGAGCCACCAGAGCTCTTCCTACTTCTTTATGGCTCCTCTTCAAGTGCTGTTGCCTTGTGCCCAGGATCCTGAACTTCCCCATAGTGGGTATGATGGGAAGAATTGGTATGTGATTCCAGTGGGGACATCTCAGAATCGTTCTCCTTCAAAGAGATGGAAAGAATTCATCCACAATTTCAGGGAAAACGTTCCCAAGTTCCAACCCCTCTAAGAATGTGAAACCCTACAAAATGATTAGTGTATCTTGTTTCTCAAAAGATATGCGTGTAAGTTAGCTTCCTTGGGAAGCTTTGCGAAAGATAGCTTCTTTGAGAAGCTTTGACTTAGTTAGCTTCCTTCGGAATCTTTCAACAAGATAGTTTTCCATGAGTTAGGTCAGAATGGTCATTTTATACTTTGCTCTGCAATTTCCCGCCAAAATAGATATGTGGCGTCCAGATTGGGGCTACAACTTGAAGATCTGGGTTCATGCCTTGCAATAAAAAACTTGTAATTTATGGGGCTTTTAGGGTCTTTTTCCTTCCTTTTCTCCAAATGAGCATTAAGTGACTTGAAATTAAAAAGATCAAATGTCATTTAAGTCTCAAACCATCATCACTGAGTCATCAAGCAAGAATAAATTTAACTAATACCTTACGTAAATGTATGGAGCAAATTCCAGAAAAAGCAGGAATAGTCCTTATATCAGTGAAGGTGATGCACAAATGAGAAGTTCATTGTCTTGGGTTCTAATGGGCTTAGGACATGGTGGGATACATGTGCGAAGTAGGGTCCAACACCACTGAACTCAAATACTGATACATCCTAACCATATGCAACCACTAACCCGAATGATGATAAACTGGACCACAAACCCATCCACCCTCAAACTTGAGAATTTATGTACATGCAGAATTAGAAAATAGCTCGTAAACTTTTTTTTTGACTGGTCATTGCATTTTCATTCTTTTTTTTTCTTTTTTCTTTTTCCAGTAGGCCGCCTTTTATCGTACATTTGCAGAATGAGCTCATGAAAGTATTACACATATTCGTGAAATAAATTCTCAAGTCTAGTAATCTCGGAGACCAACCACCAATACATACTAATCATCAGTCAATCGCCACAATTTCTACTTTCCAAAAATGGATCAATACTCTAACTCAGTGGTAGGGATGAAAAGAGAAAGCTAAAAAGGATATATGGGCTTAATGGCTGATATGTATATAGCAAAAAAATAAAGGCTATTATAAGAGAAAGCCAAATGTTCACATGCAGCTCAGGTACGCACGAAAACTCTTATAAAAGAATTCCATCAAACCATGAGCTCAAGAAAAATGCTGGAAGTAGCCAACTCGATCAACCTGCAGAGCAGAAAAAAATAGTTTTTGGTAGTTTTGCTAGTTTGATGGAAATCACGATTTTCTCTAGAATACTTGAGGAGTTACCTTGCACGTGCTGATACAAAACCTACATACAGAGATATACAAGCCACGTTCAAGAGAAAACAAGAGAAAAACTCGGTCATAGGAACAAATCACAATTAGTTTATCCATGGTTAACAAATCCCTATTTTGAAGGGATTTTCTACTTGTATTTCTTTGATCGGTTTTGACCAGCATTATGTGTATAAGAGAGATAGGGGAGAGAAGGAGAGAAGGGGGAAACAAAGGAGAAAAAAATCGTGCACTTGTTATTCAGAAAAATCAGAAATAAGAGCTGCAGAATTTATGCGCCAATATGGATTAGATTGCTTCCATGATGCATCTTGCTGGATTTTTGTTGTTGGCCTCAGCTATGCTTGGATAAACATCACACTCTTCTTTGGATCTGACGTACTGAGGATGCCTAGACACATTGGTGAGGTGAAAGTTCAGAAAAATATGAAAATGGTATTGAATTTCAGTTTATAGAAACACTTGTGTATGTGTTGATTTTTGTTGTTTTAGATTGGTCATCTAACTTAATAAAAATCAAACTATCAGCTTGTACGGACTTAGAAGGATGGTTAATTCATCTAAGCCTTATAAGATATCAACTTCTTCAATCAAATATGGCGGTTAGTCTATTTATTTGAAGGGGCAACTGAAATTCATATGTGTAGAGGAATGAATTTCAGTTAGAGCTCTTAGATTCACACACTTAATGATGTTTCATTGATATGAATATGGCTATGATTATGGAGTAAATGCGTTAATTACCTGGTTAAGGAGTTAGTACTTAAAGATGAGAAACTGTGGTTTAAAAACCACACATTAAGTATCATTGAAAAACAAGATAAGTGCACCTATGATCCAAGTTGTTTTATAGCATGATCTCATGGACTTAAGGTCAGCAAAAGTGTGTTCTTTTCTTAATATTTCATCTATATTTCATCCTTAGTTTGTTAGTTATAGTTTTAGTATTTTATTGATCAACCCCACCCCACCCCAGTTTTGAGTTTTGACAGCAACAGAAAACAGGACCAGTGCAGTGCAGATTTCACTACTTTTCTTTGTGGATTCAACCCTAATCTCTCCACTTGATACCCCTTAGCTCGTGTAGTACAACTCAAGATACTTTTGAGGCAGTTTTCCAGCCACGACACTGGAGAAACCGGCCATCAACCTCCCATTATACTTAGTGCATCTATCTATGTTGGCCAAATATAAATAGACGAGAATGAAGAACAACTAGATCAAACACCGTAAAGACAACTAAAATATGGTAAATATTTAATAATCTCCTCGATTTACTCAAATGTTACATCGCGCCCCTGGATTTAGAGGTTTAGCTCATGCTTAATGCATGAGCCACTCTACTAACACTCAGTACTAAGTTCATCACAAGATAAATAGAGAATCTGATTAGATCTTCCTTGAGCAAAAGCTCAAGTATGGTGACATAAAAATGCTTTTTCTTGAACAATGTGGCTCCCGTACGTCCTCTCTTGATTTTGCATTTTTTCCCTTTTATACCACTTCGGTAGCTTCTCGAAAAAGCTTCAAGTACAGTGCAAAGATACATTTGTCCGCCTACCAAATGTGGCGCGCAAAGATTTGTGTACATATCACCTTGCATGGTCATTTGATTAGGAGTTGGTGTCATGCCTTGGATAATTGAGGCAAAATCTCTTCTTTTGGGGTTGTTTCTCTTCCTTTTCTCCCAAAGAACAATTAATGAACTATTTCTGCAAAAGGAAGGTAAACATGTATAAAAGAAGTGTCCCATCATCCTAATCGAGCCAAATTAGACTCAAATAATCTGCATTTATTAGGTGTAAAGTCGACTCATCATCGTGAACTATACCGTACAAGGAGCAAAACTAGCAGTCTGAGAACGATATCAAAGTATAGTAAGGAAGATGATCTATCTGTCACATACCACATCAGATATAGCCTACGCCATAGGTGTCATCAGCCACTTCATGAGTTGTCCTTAGAGTGAGCATATTGAAGCAACATTGAGAGTTGTGCGATATCTGAAGGGATCCCCACGTCGAGGAATCAAAATAATGGCCATCTATAAGTCTAAGTGATGTGTATATTGGAATTTGGATTCTTGCATGGTTTAAAGTAATTGGCCATGCTATGTGAATTACAGTAAAGCATAGTTTCGTGGTTTATTCCACTCACATGAACAAACATGGTCGGATCAATTTGGAACTTTAAATAGAGTGAGAAGACTCATTGGGTGTCTTCTTGTTCAAAGAAGATAGGATTTTAGCGGTCCAATAGTGACATGTGAATTTTGGAACAGATTGCTTTTGTTCAATCACGATCAGATTCGTAGCATTGCGCAGTCTCATCTTTATAGGCGATCGGAGGTCTGAGCGTGTTCTTATCGAACTGAAATTTTAGCTAGTGACAGAGAACTTCTCAATCCATATGCTGACAAAAGGAGATCAAATTCTAATGGTCCAATTATGAGTTATTATGTTTGGAACATACTATTCTCAAACTGGAAGTTTGCATGTGACTTATGTAGACCAGATTAAGTATATGATATGTTGCACGTGTGGGAGACCACGACCCCCTCTAGAAGCTACAAGAAAGATGTTCATTTTTCTTATTATGTGTTTTGATTAAATTAGTCCATTAGTTTGTGAGAATTTTGAATTTTAATGTAATTATGTAATTTTCTACTTCTTAGGAATTAAGTTGTGGTGGGCTTCTTACTGAGGTAAGGTCCTTAATAGGAT